>OZ010700.1:7998960-8022580 GCA_963932265.1 Thymelicus lineola | reverse complement strand
CTACACTCAATGGTGTCTAATTTGAACTTTCTCTGTCATTAACAATGTGTAACACTAACCCTTGTTAGTGTTCCTATGATATAATCACACGAAACCCTAAATTCAGGACAATTAAACTCATCCTAGATCATATGGGACTAAATCAAATGCAGTCTGTAATTTGAAAGACAAAGGGTCACTGATGAGCGCGTCTGTTTGGTCGATGCGAATCCCAACGGTGTTCCAATGACAGCGACCTGAATAAAGCCGGAATTTCATGAATAGATTTTGCTAGTAAATTTATGAACACCCACAGTTTCCTGTAATAGCTGTGCACGAACGTTAAGGATATCCTATACCGTATACAACATGTTTATTGTTAGAACGTTAGCACCTAATGGAGGCCATACACGATCAAGTCTGACACTTGATCAAGTCACGTGACACTATCACTACTATTTTTAACATTTTAAATTAATGATATTCAATTTGTTATGATTAATTTCGATTAAAGAATAATATTTTAGGTGTTTAAATATTATCATTAATACTTTAAACATATTAATTTACAGTTACTGTGAACATCCCTATTGTCTTTAAGCTAAAGGCTATCACTTTCTTGTCTGTAATTATATCACATATCTTTTAAATAAATAGAAATAAAGTGAAGACATACATTAAGTGCATACTCACAACTCTCTATTACAATTTGGTCTCTATCTGTGCTAAGGTTAGAACTCTTATTCAGGTGAAGAAAGAGATAGCGATGTAGTTTTGACGCGAGAGCGATAAAGACGTGCGATAAAGCAATAAAGCGTGCCTTGCGGACATCGGAACAGATTTTTCGGTTGATTTGTAAGGGCATAACGTATCTATATTTATTTAAACATCATTGATGCGAACGTAGGTAATCACAAGCAGTTATTAGTATCACATAGTTTGCTCCGGTTGAGAATCGCCCGAGTTCGCAGGCACGGTCACTCAACTATTTCAATCTATCTATTTGGGGTATGAGGGACTATATCCTCAAATTCCAAGCCAACTTCACCTTGCTACATGCAACATTCTGTTGCATAACACACGAATGTTCTTCTTAAGCCGGAGACTAAGGAATTGTACCATTTTGGTGTTTTTTATCGAGTTTTTGTAACTCAAACCAAAGACAGACTTCTAATTAGTTTGTAACACTCAAAGGGAATTCGCGAAAAATCGAAGTCGAGTGCAACACGCCGCGCTCGGCGCGAATACAAACAAACAAATATTACAAACAAACGGTACCTACAAGTCTTCAGTCTTGTCAGGTTAAAGGCGGTAAGATTGTTTACCTACCTGGATAGTAATCCCACTTCTTTTAGGTTCAATCGTGACGTTTATATCGATGGGCTTAATCAGCCGAGTTTCTCACTTATTATGTTCATAGTAAATATAAATATTCTTAGGCAATTTATTCATTGAATATTTTAAACGGAAATCTAAATGTGTTGCATATTTAAATGCATTATATGTATTGGTTTTGTACGATTGCATTGTGTACCAACGCATGTCAACAAAGTTGGAATGACGTTTGCCTATCAGTCCGTGGATACAGTTAGCGAAACCATTTTTCCCGATTACGTTACAGAATGAAATCGGACCGAAACCAAACTCATCGAATTTAAATTTGAATTTGAAATTTTCACACGGGAATTTAAAAGTTATACTTCAGAACTGGCATTGTAACTGACCAGTTCCAGCTGTATTAGAACTTAGAAGCAAAGCCCATGTTGCAAGGCCTGCAAATGAACCCCGCTCGGTAATTTGAAAGACAAAGGGCTACTCATCAGTGTCCCACAGCTTTGTCGATGAGAAATCTGACGTCGCTCCAGTAACCGCGACCTGAATACCGACCAAAATTTGATGAATAAATTTTATTCTAACCAAATTTATCAAGTCCCGTTGTTTGCTCTAATAGCTATATTGCTGTTTCATTGAAAATTTTTGCAAACAAAAGATTTATACAACGCTAATAAATTGTGTTCCAGTTTTTGAATCAGAAGTTATTATGCTGTAAAAGTTTCAGCTATGCTATTATTTTGAGTAAATAGTGCCTTTGTTCATTCTGCCTGAGGCAGGATCATCTGCTAATTTTGTTGTGAAAGAAATTGCTTCAAGAATATTCGTATTTTGGTAAAAATGTTATCTATTTGACTTCTCCAGAGAAAGAGAGATTGTAAACAAGACTGTATTTATCTGTAGCGAAACAAAGTCTATGCAATTATAAATAAAAAGTTACACCAGAAGGCTTAAAATGTTTGAAACTTAAAGTTGAATAGAATAAACACACGCGTGAGTCGAAAAATAAGTCGAGAACAGCCCAATATTTATGGCAAATGTCAATTGTCTCATCAGTATTATGTTTGGCAGCTTTGGTAGATGCTCGTACATAATCCTACAGGTTAGTTTAAGCAATGCATGGACATATTTTCGGTAATCGTATAAAAGTAAATCCATAGTTCCAACGGAGACTGTCACACTTTTGAATGATTATAACACTAAACCAGTACAGATACGGGCTCAGCTAATAGCGCCAGGATTGAAGTTCCGTCGCTAATCCACAAGACAAAGCCACTTATGACAGTCCTAGCTGTGCAGTGCATTGTCAACGGGAATCCAGGCGTCGTCGTTCCAATCATCACGACCTACATACTACATACGAGTACTCTCCAAAGTGCTATGAATTACTCGTATATTTAATGCAAGTTTAATTTCAACACTAGTTAAGAGCCTGTGAATAGATTCACTGCTGTTTTACTTATAGAGTTGGCTCGCAGATCTCTTGCATGCATTTTGCCATCAACAAGATCGGTTTGAAAGAGCTCTTTCGTTTTATGTTTGCCTGGTACTTACCTCGTTAAAGAAATGAGTTATTAGATGACCACTGGAATTTTGAATGTCACAAGCTATCGGGGAATTATAATTTATATTTAACTGCATTTAGTTGAACACATCATGGGTATCTACTGAAATTACTTCAACAAAGTCATCAATTAAATGGATTACCTACACAATGAATAACAACTACAGAACTTGGCCGTTTTAATTCGGTATGTCATAATAATTATGATGATAATAACTATCATTTATAAATCCTTACTAATTTTAGTATCTTACCACGAATTGTTTACATTATTGTCATGATGTTAACTAAAATTAGTTGCAACATACATTTATGATTTAAATTTGGAATTTTCAATCTACAGATTTCTTATATGAATAAGAAGAAAAATCTCGAAGATTTTAAGATAAATATTTGTTTTTGGGTCACGATTTTATTAACAAAGTAAAACCATGTCTATCCATCCATACATGACACGTACATAACTACGTATCATAATCAATGCAAGCCGCTAACAGAATTCAGCCTTTCGTAAATCATAGCGACCTACTTACCACAGTTACCACCCAGACTTCTATGAATGCATTTTGCTAACTTTGTCTATACATTACTGTAATGCTTTAAGTCTTTATTGCCTACAGCGCGTGCTGGCAATCTGTTTTATATCACCACAAACCAGAGTTGCATGCGTCACTTGATAATGAGCGGTAGGTCGTAAACTAAATGACAAATATGACAAATGGGCGGGAATAAACGCACTTGAGAAACTCATTGATTGCATTCTCATGCTCTGTCATACTCTTGAAGTAACCGCACTTTTAGGAAAACCTACTCGGGGTGATTTAATATTAAAACTGATACCTTTTTTCTGCATTCCTGTTAAAATTATCAGGAATTTCAGGCATTGAAAGCAGTAACGAGGTTGACCTACATCATATATTATACATTAAGGTAAATAACTAAATATCAAAAGAAACCTCTGAAATAATATGACTGATTTCGTTAATGCATTAACCCATTTTGGGAGGACACCCGAGACCACTTATAGCAATTATGATTTTAGTGTTACTTTATTTTTTTTATAATAATAATTTTGGCTTTAACACAGTGCATGCAAGTAAACAATCTATATGTATATAATAAAGCAATTGTCGTTTGTCTCGCTAAAACTCGAGAATGGCTGGACCGATTTGGCTAATTTTGATCTTGAAATATTTGTGAAACTTCAGGCAAGGTTTAAATGGTGAGAAGTATAAATAATACGTAAAGGAAAATACCAAAACCGACAATTTATTTTTCCAATACAAAATGTTCCTAGCTGAACATTTGATGTCTTTTGTCTTTTTTGAAAAAAAAATTTACATTTGTTTATCAAATATTTATAGGTGCGTTCAGAAATAAGAAAACGGCCATATTAACTTTTCTAATGTAACTTTTCTATTTTATGTCATGGCATCACGCGTGAACGGCCGGACCGATTTAGCTAATTATTTTTTGTTGTGTTCGTTATTGCTTATTATTGAGAGGGAGTGGGAGGGGGAGAGATTAATAGGCGGTAAAAAGTTTTCTCAGCTACTATAATACATAGATATAATACATAGATCTTCGGTCAGCCAGTATAATATATATTATATATTTATATAATAATACATTTTATATCTTATTATTGACTTACTTTTCCAACTACTGTCCATAGATATCTATATGCCAAGCTGGATTAATTTGCATATTACAGTAGGGAATACGATAGTTCAAACTTCAAATTGTTCTGCTAATTGATCAAGTATAATTACGTCCAAGAACGTTAAGTGCCCATTGTGTATTGCTGCCACCTTTATTTATTACCTACGTTACATTACCATAATCTAACTCTTTAAATGATTCATCATTAACCACTACTTACAACGATCCATGATCATGTGACAGCACAATTTAGCAAAAATCTGGTACCACCAAAATAGCGCGAATCAAATTATTATATTAGCAAAGAAAAAATATAAATGTGTTATTTATTCCTGATCTGGGTTACCAAATGACAGGATTTTTATGACATTTCCGGAGTTGTAGATCTGTTAGGGAAAATAGAAAATTATCTCAGAAATATTGCAATACAATGACGAATAGGTAAATGATAAATTAAGTATTTATTAAATCGTTTAATCTCATATTATCATTTGTTCGTAATTTGTCATTTATAATTTAATGGAATGGTTGCTATCAGAGATTTCGCCAGTAAGACTAATTTTCTGATGCCAACCCTATTCTATTCAAATGCAGTGAACGTTGTGCGGCGTCAACGACCTCCAATGACGCGATCAAATTGATTAGACGTTATTATGATACGACTGTTCACGCATGCTGCCTCCGCTTCTTAATTGGCTTAATTGCTAACCGCTGAGATGCTACTGGACTGGACGATCATGGACAACAAGATTAGACATTTATTTGGTGAGTGATGTGAAATACGGCAATGAGTGGCTGTGATGGACAGACATCTGTGTCGTTAGGTGAGTTGAGTAACAGTGATAAGTGTTGAAGCATTATGTACTTTCTTCTAAATACTTTCAGCCAAAAGCCTACAAACACTTCTACAAGAGATAAATTACAGAAATTGCGGGATTGATGCCAGCCTGATTGGGTAATTAAATTTCTAGTTTTACCTGCTTTTTTTTTCACTTTTTAACTTGAACTATTAAGATACTAGCCGACAGCTGTATCCATAGTTTTATTTTCAAAGTCCCACGAAAGAAACTTTTTTAGGTCGAGAATGTATTAAGACTATTATGAGTTTAAAATACCCGCTACTCCATCACTTCGTATTAATAGAAAACACATCACGTTCAATTTTTATTTCAAACTCTCTGAAAGGTTTAGGTGCCCTATCGCTAGATGGATCACTGGATGATCTATCAACAATTTTAGAAACGTTGTTTATAATCCTGGTACAGTTCACAATTTCCTCAGCGTGAGTGCGTAACGCATCAAAGAACCAAAAATAGATTCTGAGTCATTTCTAACAGAAACGTTGCATCGTGCGTTGAAAACAAACTGCCTGGTGCCCTGTTTGTTAATTGTGTTGCATTGTGCATCCAGAATATATGCATCGCTGATTAATGATAGGCCTCTTTTACATCCTTCCTGTCCTATCTAGACGAGCGTAAGGTAGCCAAGACTTTCTGACTTTTAAATAATCATCATCGCCATGGTTAAACGTCACCATCGCCTATTAGTAAAATAAAGGCATCGTCCAAATGTATCCCCTGTTTTTATTTGCGATACACTGTATGCTAAAAAGTATTGTTGAAGATGACAGTAACAATATAGGAATGAGATTAAAGTCATGTGTGATTCACGAACTAAATTATATTTACTCGTAGACGTCGCGTGTCGGTAATCTTTCCTTGCTTGACTCCCAAAATAGCACCTCTTACAAATTTTATAATATGCCTCAGTTCTTAGTATATATAACATCTCCAAATTGTAAGTAAACATTGAAATAAAACTTTTAGCTCTGTTTCCATTTTCGAGCACTTTAAACTTCCTGTTTTTATTCACAAATAAAGATAAACCAACACAATATTTCCCACGACCGGTATCTTTGTATACATTTAATCTGTTATGCAGCTCTGGACGAGGCCCAAAGCCTGAAGCTACAGCATTGTTTACGTAACACGTATCGCATACGAGTATTTGATAGTAAGGCACAATCATATAGAGGGTTTAATTCCAACATATACGAGAACGTTCAAACCTAGCCATAGTTTACTAAGAATAGACTGTAGACTAATGGTACTACGTCCCATATTTGGCGGACTAGTTGCCAGTAAAGCCAAAACTGGAAGTAAGAGCTCCTAACGAGTGTGACGCAGAGCATATTGACCTTCCGTAGAACGAAAGAAACAACGCTCCGTCCTCTTTATCCTGTACCATTAACTTTAATGAAAGAAAAAGACGATTGCAATTCGTGAGGATGTTAGCACACTTAACGCCATGAACAGAGACTTCCTTGCAGAATACTGTCTTCGAATTGGAAACAATTTCAGATCTCGTACGGGTTACAGAACGCTAATGCCGAAGTAAATGAGTTATTGTTTAGAAAGTAGAAATCAGGCGTATGGATTCGTCGCATGCATGAAACTGAACATATATATTGCGCGATTAATTTTTTTAGAACTAACTATCACTGTTATTTCTTCAGTCCATGCCACACATTGTCAGCTTCTCTTAATACCGCGATATTATAAATCACGCAGTGTGCAAATTCGTTATACGAGTAAAGTAAAACACGAACTACATAAATAAAAAAAAACCTACGACAAAATAAATAAGAAACACAAAGTAACGCGCTTTGACAGGAAAAACGTGTTCATTTGTTTATTACCTTCAAACACACAAACATACTTTTGTCTAGTTTTAGGATTTACATATATGTATATGGAAGCTAAAGGAGGACGAGCACTTCATTGACAATATTATGTATATTCGTCGGAGATCATAAAATGGAACATCAAGCCGGAACAAGCTTGGGTGTATTCGGATGTTGAAGATGGCAGCACTATGCAAATTATCTACTGCCATTTGGAGTACACGTGGTATACTGGCAACCGCCAACGGGCATTCTTTAGACAGCCTCCGAGCTGAGGGGACGTCTAGAGTAGAACGTGGTTATTATATTGGCCAAGTTTAATTTGAATTAGCATTGTACAACGTTGATTTTTTGAAGGAGATCACAACTGAGTAGGTACTGTGTGTACTGGTGTACACTGTACACTGTACAGCGATCAAGCGGGTATTACTTACGTGTGTTGCCAGTCAGTCGCGCGGTATGCCGGAGCCAACGAGAAGTGCACGTGGACTGTTTTCTATGCACAGAGCCATTTCTGTATGCATTTCTGTTCCCTTTGCGAAGAGTACCACTCTAGCGGCTGTGATGCCAGCGATTGGCGGATTGATCACGCGGGTTTCGGTAAGCGCAGGAGGCACGGGCAAGTTGTGGAGCTGGAATGGCTGTGAGTGTGCAATGCAACGTGTGAATATTTATGGTTGCGTATCCAATTTTACCGTGTACCATTAGTGATTAGTTATCTTATTCGAGTCACATATCAGCGTGTGTATTATATCTGGACCACCTATTCCCGACATATGTATTTACTTGTGTGCTAAAGCTTGATGGTATGGAGTTTGTCGTAACCATTTAGAGATCAATCAATCAAAACCTGAACCACAGGCCGCGCCGGTCCTATTTATAGTAGGTAAATATGGTCGTCCTGTTCTATTGTTCTAGAGTTTGTCACTCTCCAAACAAAACGTAAACAACTACGTCAAGGCGAAAAAAATATGCCTTAAAAGCAAACATTACGTATTTTAACTGGCAGTTATTAATAAGTCTGCCGTAATACGCCATTAGAAAACAATCCATATAGGTTATGTAATTCGAAGGATGGTTACATCTCACAAATCAATTCTGTCTTAATAATCATGTTAAGTTACGACGTGAGATGAAATCGAACCGCTCGTTTCGCTCCATATAGTCTTCCGGTGCAGAGGTGGACGTTGATAGATGGACTTTAAGTTTATAGAACCAGATACAACAGTATTGTACCCTAACGGGTTAGAGTAACATAGTAATTATTTAATAAGTGTAATAGTTACTGCTACTATTACCAGGTCTGACGTGTTTTAAAAACGTGACCATAATGACAAACAAGGACATAAAAACTTGACATTTCGTCAAATTGGTGGTGGTTAGTTGGTGGTTTGGTGCACAATATTTTGGATTCTACTATTATAATTGTCTATATGTGCGCGTGTCTCTTTTCTCTGTGCGTGTGTGTATGCGTGCGTGCGTGCGCGTGTTTGCGTGTGTGTTTATGTGCAAGAGAGTGCGCGAGAGTGTCGTGTACCCTCGAGTTACTTTCCTTGTATTCATTACATAAAACACTTATTATTGCTTCAAAATATTAACAAGTCAATGCGAGGCGACTTGTTCATGTAACCGGGCCGGATGCGATATTATTGTACGTATGTACATTCAAATTTCAATGTTTGCGCTTTAAAAGGCGAATTATACCTAAAAGGGAAGACCTGATATCACCCCAGGTCGATGAGTGGCCATTTATATTACAGCACTGACTAACTGAGTCACATTTATTTCTCTCTATAGAATACAAACGAACTTCTGAGTGATAAATAAACATAATTATGCTCCCGCCTTGATAATGCGTTGTTGTATTACGATAAATAAAATGTTTCGCAAAAATGTCAGCGATTAAACTTCAGATAGTTATGAAGAATGAAAAGGCCCCAAAACGGTTATAACTTTTCCGCGAGACTTTCTTTTGTCGGATCCCAATCTCCCCGTCGACCGAGATTACAAATTCATAACAAAGCGGAAAATGCGGAAAATTGGCCCAGTCCATTAAGTGTCGATAAAAAGTTGGGACACTGCGGAAATTCGCTTTTCGCTCCCCATTACACACGTAGGCGTAATCTCCAAGTTGCTCTTGATAACGTCAGTTGTCGTGAATCAAGTACCAAGGACGTTTCCTTAATTGGAAATTGTTGAGCTTTAGATAGTACATAATATAGGTGTTGCAATGTTGTAATAAAACGCTTATAGCCCGGTGCCTTGTCTCTAATTCTCTATCCTATGTGATAGATGGAGTTAAACAACAGCGGGCGCGGTCTGTACATCATTTGATAGCAGCAGTTTTAAGCCATTAAAGTTCTTCGGGCAGCATTAAAAAAGAACATATTTTCACTTGTTCCACTTCATTCATTCATTCACTTGTTGGCCATTAAATCATGGACGATTTAATGCACGCATGGGAGCAGCGGTGTGGATTATGCTTTAGGCCTCCTCAGCTGTGAGGTAAGACCCGTGCTCTGAATGGGTTAATAATCGGGTGAAAACACTGTTTTATAAACTTGTATAACATGAAAATAACAAAAAAGAACCCAATTAAACTATAATAATTATTATAAATAATCCACAAAATGTGTAGCAAACCTACCAATTATCTGGATAGTCTGGATACGCATAAAATTATAGCAAAAAGGACAAGACCATTAATTAGAACTGACTTCGAGCTCAGGACTTTCTTCAGCAATAGAGTAACGTTAATAAGCGTTGAATAAAAGATAAGTGAGCGCAAAAAGTATCTACTCGCAGTAAGAAGAATCCGCAGTGATACGTCACCGTCACTATGATAAATGACTGTCGTTTTACCACGAACTGAGGAAATCTTTAATTCGAAAATGTAGGTGCATCGGAAATTATAATATTCAGAATTAGTATATTCAAGTAAACTGCATATAAGTCTTGATAAAGAAAAGAATATTATTTCGTCATAATTATTAGAACGATTTGTACTGCTCTATACATAGGGCGTCTGATCAAAGGAAATGTTGATGCCATTTTTAGCACAGGGAAGCCTATTACGAGGATGTCTTAATATTATAGTGTAAAATAAGCAAATCAGCTACTTGATGGTAAATAGTGTCCACATGTTGGCTTCGAATTAAATATTAATAAGGTCACAATTGATGATGTAATTTTGAAGGCGTTTTGGTGAGAATTTCCGTGCTTCTAAAAAACGGTAAGAGGAAGATAATATATTGTACAATAGGGTCGTATTAAAGGACTCCTATATTTTACTGGCTTCACCACCATCTTATTACCAATTTCATAAACAAACACTCCTATTCTAATTGTTTCACCGATTCATTACTTCTCTAAGTTACGGACAAATTGAAATGCTGCGAGAACAGAACTGTTTTGAAACAATACCAATTTTGTCCTGAGAATTAGACATTTAATTTTTTTCTAAGAAAAGGCTACATTTTATCAAAATTTTAATTACCTAGTAGTGCTGAGAATTAACGAGATTTTTTTATTATAAATAATTTAAAGTGGCCTAATTAACTGTCGGCAATGTAAAATCGTTAGCTTTCAAACTAAATAGGTATATGTTGCGTGTTTCATTTAAAACAGACGCTTGCAAACATACTCGTATTAAGCGCGTCACACATGGCGAAGATACTATAACATTTCAGCTTAACATAAAATATCGCTCACTATACATTTTGTATGAACCATCACACACGGCTAAGATACGATAATATTTTCATATTACGCATGTTAAGATATCGAGCGATATGGACATTTTATGTTAAGATGCTTAATATATCGTAACATGCCATGTTAAGATCCAAAATATATCGTAAGCTCCTAAAGCTCCTTACACAGAGTGTGCACAATATTCGATGCAAAATGGAATGAAATATATTAATTTTACTTCTTCTTAGCCGTGTTGGTGTTGGCGGCTTAGAATACTGACCCCAATCCCGCGCCGGATGGGTGTCGTAAGAGGCGACTTAATCCGGCCCGCTGGTGGTAGGGCCCTCGGAGGGATTATATTGGTAGTATTGATTTTAATTGTTTATCAATACCATTATTACTATTATAATTTCTCCAAGGGTTCGCCTGGATAGCTACCACCAGCATGAGTGAGCCGCCAAACGACTCGTCGTGTTCCGGCTGGGGGCTTGAGAGCCAGTTCTTTCTTTCTTTTTCTTCTTTCTTTCCTGGCCGGCAACGCATCAGTGATGCCTTTGGTGTTGCTGATGCCCATGGGCGACGACAGCCACTTACCATCAGGTGGATCGTCAGCTCGTTTGCCGGATATTTCCATAAAAAAACCTATTCTCTCTGTTTTTGTTGTTAGAACGAAGTTCCTTATCGCGCGTTGTGAAAGGGGGCCAGAAGGAAAATTTCGACACTTTTTGATTTTGCGAATGCCGACACTTTTTTTGAAGTGATTCAGTTAGTTTTACAGAGATGGCGCTGTACAAACTGCGTAACTATATACGGTAAATGAAACTAAGTATCCATAGCGAATTCAAAAAATTTAATAGTTTCCTTGAACTTACGTAAGTTACAAGTATAAGTTGATAGCATGATTCAGAATTAATTTACTAACGCCATCTATCCGCAACTAACCAAACTAAATATCTTAAGTCTGAACAGGCGCTGTACAACAATACAATACTTAAATCGAAAGGAACTTCGTTCCATCCAGGTGTCCCTTGACACCTCTCATGTTTTTGTTTTTATTATTAGTACGCAAAATATTGGAAACTATTGGAAACTATAAACTTTCCTTTGACTTTTTAAAATATATTTGAAACATTTTCGATGAAAGGTCTTCGTAAAGATTAAACTCACCGCGGTCTTTCCTAAACTTTATATGATTAATTTCTACCCAAATTGTTCGGAAATGGCAACGTGCGGCAGAAATTTTTAAGTCATATTCGAAGTCAGAATCATCATCCGATGAGCTATCCAATAAATCTAATAGTAAGGCCGTATTAATAATATTAGACTATCCTGTATATAGATTGCGGGGAAATAACCCCAGTGTGACCCAGAGCTATTCGAGCGGATATAAATATTATCGTATCTTAGCCGTGTGCGATACCTTAAGATACTATAATATTTTATAGCAAGGCATCTTAACATAAAATATTATCGTATCTTCGCCGTATGTGACGCGCTTTAGTACTGAGCTGCTGCGTGCACTGTCATGAATAGTGATATTAGTGATGGGATAATAATAAATCAACGAACATACGTTTAAATACATTTAAATACGTTTAATTAAATTTTAATTGATAATTAAAAAAAATACTTAACCGTCTTTTTATCCCACTTCTGAATAGATTGTGCTTAAATCAGCATTTTCAGCTGGTTTACGATATAGTTTTTTCAAATATAAATTAAAGAAGCCTGGAGAAAAGTTTAAGTAATACCAGTGCTAATAATGAAGGATATAATGTTTTAGACAGATGAATATCAAGATATCAACAAAGACGCCGAAAATTATCCGCATCCAATTCAACCCAAATTACTTTTGTTTTTTGCTAGCTCTTTTGCCAACAACGACTTTCCGAACCTGCATGCGGCATCACAGTAAAAACGATTCATCATTTTACTTTCTTGCTTATATTATGTACTTACTGCTCAATTTTAATTTGATTTCGAATAAAACTCTGCGTAATTTTATTTTTATTTTATTTATTTATTTTATTTATTTATTTTATTGTGAAAATAAAACAGTTACAATTCCTTACTATTATCTAGTAGTAATGATAATATAGCAAGCAGATATGCAAATAAAAAGCTATATTTCAGGTACATTTTAGATTTTTATCATTTAACACAGCACTTTTTTGACTATACACAAAAATAGTTCTATAGTACATTGCAATAAAGATCCTTTCGTTTAGAAATGTAATATTCTTTAAGTAACAATATTGCTACGGAGGCAGAAAATTCTGTTCTCCTATGAAACGTTATTGACGGCGTACAACTTTGTGTTATAGTTGAAATCTGAGTAGATACCGCAAAACTTGTTCACATATTGATAATATTGATATGGTTCTAACATAGGTTGGGCGGTGAATAATATAACATACGTTGTTAGAAGTCGTGTATTGTTTACAAAATATAAGCGTCAGTGATAGGGTGTGTTCATGTAGTGATGGTTTTTGAAGTGAAAATTTCTTTATGCGCGTTGGGTATTTTTGAGATGGGACGAAGCCATACAGTTCGCAACCCGTAAGATTTTAATCGACACCTATCAGGGGCGCCATCTCTGAGAGAAGTACAGAACTATAGTTACTTAATTTACAGCTCGTATTAGTATCAAGATTGTAGTTTACATAAATGTATCTTACTTTACGAGGTGATGGCAGCCATTCACTAAAAATGTAATGAATAAAAAAATTCTTCATTTAAAAGTATTTCCTGCGCAATAAAATATATATTATTTCCTGACGATTCAAAAATACACACGTAATTGTTCAAGTTTTCACTTTTGTCGGCACTCCCGGTGCCTCTCTTTTTCACCTGTCATTCACGAGACCTTCAACTGTCATAGCTCGCTATAGTTGTTGTCTATTGGGAGTTTCCATAAGATCTTGAATTGCTACTAGGCCTTTGTAACAGGAGTACAGGATCTACAGTTCAGGGACCGCTAGATTGGCGTAACTTGGAAAGGACTTGGTGGTAAATTAAAAAAAATTTGCTTGTAAAATCTGTAACCTTCTCTTCAACTGTTAATTTAAACAAAAAATAAATACATCAAAATAAGAAAATAATTCTTAGCATTCGGAATCAACGCTGTTACACGACTTATCTAATGGATAATTTTGATTCATTCATTGTTGTGAATACTCTAGTAACTGTCGAGGTTTGCAGCATGCATAATAATATGACAAGGCTGGCCAACACATAATTAATTGCGTCTTGTAGCACTCCCAACAGACCCATAAAGAAGGCGGATTGTGTGCACCAATATAATATTTAGGTATAATTACTACTGCGGACATCGTGACAAAGTGGACAGACTTGATTGGATACGAAAAACATGGATTCCCACTCTTAGTGTGTGCGTAACTAATAGATATTAATATTGTCGCTGCATAGTTTCAGATATAAAATAAAATACAATTCCCAATACATTCTTTAGTCCTAGCCAACACCTTGTTCCTATCCTATACACTATTGTCATGTGCTAAACAAAAACAAGGCTTAGACTAATGTTAAGACGTCTGGTCTATTCTAGCCTGTTCTGAGGGTCACTAGGATGTTTACCGCCCCCGTCAATAGTCCATAACTGTCCTACACCTGGTCTCAGGTCTTTTCGATAATGAGAGAGGCACAGGCCACAGTCTATCATGATGGTCAAGTACGGATTAGTTGTATTCCTTTTCACGCACTGGCCTTTTAGAACATTTAGAGGTTTCCTCATGATGTTTTAATTGATAAGTTGATAAATCAATATTTGTTTGTTGTGATAGCGCATTTTACTTATTAGGTAATATTACATCAATTTCACTGTACCTTAAAATCAATGGCAGCTGCAACTAGTAGAATAATTGACCTGTAACAATCAAAGAAAATTAATAATAGGAAGCTTGTCTCAGCAAATAAGTTAAAATAAAACGATATAAAAAAGTTGGTCACAGCGATTAAAACCGACAACGTGCCCTATGGAGCACTAAAACACTCGCGATTTTTTTACCCCATTTCATTACTAACGCCCCAACTCAGAGTCACTAACGGTTACTTAAATCGCACCTTAGTACAGAATTTGTATGGTGATTCTTTACTAAGGAGCGATTTAAGTAACCGTTAGTGACTCTGAGTTGGGGCGTTAGGTACTATGATTTCCCACATAGTTACCGAGACTATGCTTGCAATGTCAATCGCGGATACAAAGATCAATTAGCACAGTTAATCAAATCTGTAGTGTACTTGTTGAACTACTGTCTATTATTAACTGGTTGATTGATAACAATCAATTTGATTGACTAGTAGTTTAAAACATCCTCCAATTAAATGTCCATTAGTCTATCTCGCTCTTTGACATCCTTTTTGTGAAGGTGGAAACAAGGTAACAATTGTGCCTGTGTCCGAATACTTATCCCTACAGCAATTGTCCCGTATCCCGTATTATTGTGTCTAGCTAACCAGCAAATCCCTTATCTTATTGTTGCCCTGGTTATGGGTAGGTTTGTTAATTTGACGCTCACTGGTCTCTGAACCACTAACTAAATTCCTATAGTGCTCGTGTATGCTCGTACAGTATGTTGCTATGGTAACTATCACTACCCTTCTAAATCCAAATTAAAATATAATTCACATGTTTCAATTATTAAGTGGAATAATGAAGGCATAGTTTTCGATAGACAATGCATCTGTTGTTGCCGATGTCCATGGATAATAATCATGTTTATAGCATACGATGGCAATTTTGCTCGTTTATTCGCTTTGAATAGATCTATATTCTTTTAGCATTTATTATGAATAGGGTTCAATATGAATTGGTCATCCCGATACTTCATGTGTTAACTCATTGAACCTCGTTTGTTAGTTAGCTTGCATCCATTTAGCAATCAATAAGCAGCCCTGAACTCCAGTTATTAAGTGGCCCTGTCTGGCGTCTGCTAAGCGAGGTCCTGAGTTCAATTCATTTAAATGTTACGGATAAATAATATTTTTCTCAGGTCCTGTGTTTTTTTATTCAACTGGCCGACAAACTAAGGACACAAGCCTGAAGTTAAGCATTCTCGGTTGCCCGTGGACATCAGCAATACGATAGGTATCACCAATGTATTGCCAGCCAATAAAAAGAACAAAGGAAAGGAAAGAACTGGTTCTGAAACAATAATCACTTAATCCACCGAAATAAAACTATGAGATGCTGATAATAATTAAAAAGTTAATTGAAACGTATTTAAGTAAACTGGCTCAGTTAGCAGCAAATCGGATCATGAGTAAGTCGCTGAGTAAATTACACACAACAG
Source organism: Thymelicus lineola (assembly GCA_963932265.1). NCBI lineage: Eukaryota > Metazoa > Arthropoda > Insecta > Lepidoptera > Hesperiidae > Thymelicus > Thymelicus lineola. The sequence continues at coordinate 8,006,355 of OZ010700.1, read as the reverse complement.
GCGTACAAATAATAAACAGAAGGACTAAAAGCTACGTTACTTTATCACACAAAGTATTTGTTTTAGCACATTCGTTACAGCAAAACAAATCTTTGAACGGAACTGAATAGCAGAGTATCATGGCTTCAATCTATTAGCCCACTATAGGGTACGGATCTGTACTCGTATCTTCAATTACTTCTAAAAGTATAATCATCGGATGCTATGAATAGATTGATGAAGATGTTAATACTGTAGCATTAAACAAAAGAAGGCCTTCGCCATACTACGAGTATAACGATATCAAAGACACGATGCTCTTTATACATCCCAATGCAATGGAAGCACAATTTTTTTTTATCCGAATCAATTAGGTGTTTATAAGAAGTATTGGAAGTATAGGTACATAGAAGGATGATGTCAAGATAAACTGATCTATAGACCACGTCCAAATTTCCTCAATTCCATGAAACATTTGGCAGTTGCGACGACTTAGACCATTTCGATTCGACAATAACTGTACTGTTTTATTACGCGTTTTCGTAACAATCCAAATAATCTAACAATGGGCTTTCAGTTCCCCTGTCTTGCTTGTAGTTGGCAAGGTGTGAAGTTCAAGCATCGTCGACGAGTGATTATAAATGATGCAGAGGTACCGTGTCTGAGAACTTTTAGGTGAACGGAGGTGGATGAGGAATATACGACGAAAAGGTTACTTTTTTTATTAACGTTTATATAACCTTTTTTTATAAAACTTTCATACGTTTGTTTCTTTAAAATATTAAAAACTATAATAGAGTTGGTGCGTTGGTTACATATCTGGAATGTCAAGGACATTAGGAACACTGACAGTCCTTTTGATAAGAATATCGGTTATCTAAGCGCCAAAGTTTTTTTTATCCAAACAGTAGCATTCAAGATAAGCCAGTAAAAGTGCCTAGTATCAAACCTAGAAATTTCCAATGACCGAAAAACATAACTTTGCAAAGGAGGCTATGCAGAAGGCCATAGTAATAGTAAAATAAGTTTCTTTTTTCTACGATAAAACATTTTTTATTTAATATATAATTGATTGCTAATCGATAGGTACGTTTCAGTATTTTCAATTACATAAATTACTAAAAATCTCGAGTACTCTTATCATCAATGATATAATGTATTGTACAAAGAGAGGTAAATATAGTAAAATATCTTTACTTTGTAAAATGTTCTCAAATCGTCAGTTCCAATTTAAAATCATATTACAACCACTTTTACCTGCGATATTGCTTGAAAATGATTGGCTATAACGTTCGGATCTCGAGCAACGGGTTTCGACATTTGCATTTGCAATAGTTTTGCCAGGTGTCCCGATTTGCGAGGGACGTTCCCGATTTGCGCGGGGCGTTCCCATTTTGAGGCATTGGGACGCCGAATGTGCCAATTTTTTAAATATCTTCTTGTAGTTTCATCTTGAATTTTGGCGAAAATTCGATTCTATTAGTTAAATGCTGCAACATAAAATTATATTTGTTTTCATGATTCCATATTTTTCTTATTATTTTTTGGGACATGTATCGTTTTAAACACCAAAGTTTCAAATAGATTGACAAATTCCTTATTCTAAATATTTAGTTTTCCTTCATGACTCTTCTTGTATGACAGCATCTGCATCGGCCGATCGTTGTAAAACCAAAGAAGTCGCTCGCCAACATATTTTCTCGTCAAATTATTTACTTTCTTTATCAGTCTAGTTTAAAATCCAAATTCCGATCATTCCAACCTTCCATCCCGAAATTTGTGGTAAATGCCTAGCAACACTAACTCCAATAAACCTCGGCATGCAAGGCAATATATATCGAAGACAGTACAAACGCTGTTTATAGTTTATACAGCCGACGGATTATTGTAGATATTCTATCTAATTTAGTGCTGTAGACCGCAACATGATATTAGTTCAGAGTGGTGTTGTTACTTAATAACCGAGATTAATATTTTTATTTTATTTTATGTTTATCTTATTGAGCAAATTTTAAAACTAGCGAAACTGGTACATGGTATTTTTATTTTTCATGATATTTTTAAATTCCAAGGCGTTCAAACAGTGTGTGTACAATACAGATCAAAGACGTGTGGCGCTTTCAACTATTTATCAGCCTTTGGATTGGAGGTCCACTGCTGGACATAGGCCTCCCCTAGCAAGCGCCACTCTGGCCGGTACTGAGCCTTCCAGACTCAGCGGATACTCCCTGTCTGTCCTAATGTAAAAGTCGTGCAGCGGGCTGTGGCTAAAAGCTATGCGTGATATTTCTTTCAGAATCAGAATTGCGAAAACAAAATAATGTTGAATACATATGATTATGATGATAACTATGATGAGACTAATTCGGATGTTGATCTGTAAAATTTTTCGAATACCTACCTAGTGCAATAAGAAAAATATTGTAGGCACATCGGCAAAAATGCTGAAATTAATATAAATTAATTACAAATTCAATATCAAATTTATTTGCTGTAATTGTTTTCCTTCCTTCCTTTCCACTTATTGTTTTATTTTCCTTCCTTGTAGCCAATATCAACAAGTTTCATGTGAATTTTATAATAATGTACAAAAAATTTATTTGAATGGTTCTCGCAATCTCGAAGGACCAAAATGATTGTTTCTCGCAGGCTCGAAGGATCAAAATGATGTACGGCGTAACTCGTACAATCAGGATGTTAGTGAGTGCAGGAGCAGCGTGGCCACGGTGAGTGTGTCAGCGGGGGGTTCGGGAGTAAAACGCGTGACCAAGCTGACCGTAGATGTTTATTGCACTGATTTTAGTTATGAGATTACATGTTTTTATTGTTGTCAATGCAAAGCAATGCCCACGGTGTCGTTTTGCTTGCGATGCGTTCCAGCTGATCGCGCCGTCACGCGATGACGCAGTTTTGTTAACACAATAATATGAAGTAACACGATTTGCATGATACGTGAAGTAGAATTGTACACATTCAGCAGTTCTTCAACAAAAGGAATGTCAATTGTATTGCATTTATGTGTTTTGCAAGTTTTCAATCAGCTGTGATTAAGTTAAAACCCATTGCAGTGTAGTCTGCGATGATCTTGCGAGCTGATGTATCTCCAAGATGATGCTGTCATGATTTCAGTTACCGCTTTGGTCATCTACCGCGATAGATTTCTGGGTATCCAGCCCAGCAATGAGTCGATCTACTCGTAGATAGGGATGTCACAATGCAAGTATATGTCAATTTCTTCATATAATAAACTGTACAATGTCAAATGCTTCATGTTGCATGATGTATTTCATACATGTCAAGGCTCTCCATCCACATGTCTCGTAGATTGAGGAATGTCAAAATGTCAAATGCTGCTGCTGTACGATGTATTTCGTACAAATGTCAATGCTCTTCATCCACTTGTCCCATAGATTGAAGAATGTCAAAATGTCAAATGCTGCTGCTGTACGATGTATTTCGCACAAATGTCAATGCTCTTCATCCACTTGTCTCATAGATTGAAGAATGTCAAAATGTCAAATGCTGCTGCTGTACGATGCATTTCGTACACATGTCATAGCTCTCCATCCACTTGTCTCGTAGATTGAAGAATGTCAAAATGTCATATGCTGCTGGTGTACGATGCATTTCGTACACATGACGTGGCTCTCTATCCACATGTCTCGTAGATTGAAGAATGTCAAAATGCCAAATGCTGCTGTACGATATATTTCGTACAAATGTCATGGCTCTCCATCCACTTGTCCCGTAGATTGAAGAATGTCAAATGCTGCTGCTGTACGATGTATTTCGTACAAATGTCATGCTCTCCATCCACTTGTCTCGTAGATTGAAGAATATCAAAATGTCAAATGCTGCTGCTGTACGATGTATTTCGTACAAATGTCAATGCTCTCCATCCACATGTCTCGTAGATTGAAGAATGTCAAAAATTTTTATGTCACTCCAACCTCAGGAGTAAGATTAGCAGCAACGTGGTTGGCATGATGTCAATGAGCTCAATATGTCAATAATGAAAGTACCACCACGTTGACTGTTTATGTTTAGTGTTTTACATCGCTATTGAATAATTGCTGTAGGCAGGTTCATTGTAGACAATGCCCCCAGTGTCAAATTGCTTGCAACCCATTCCAGCTGATAGTGTTTTCACCCGATGACGTAGATTTGTTTTAATGTGACTCAAGTTACACGGTATTTGTAAGATACGTGTAGAACAATTTGTAAAGTTCCAAGTGACGTTACCCTGGGAGTTGATGTGTTTCTTGTTTTTATCAACGTTCATGTTTCTGTTGTCTTCTAGTCCTCGTGACTTAGTCTGGCCAAGCTTGTACTTGAAACCCTTCTTCATCAGTAATCGTGTCTCCCACCTTCTGTCAGGTAAACGATTATTTGTAGATGCGTGTAGTTGCTTACTAAATTTTTCTTGACATGTCATGCCATTATTATCACGTAGAGTGTGCTCCATCTCCCAGAAGCTGGCGATGTCATTTATGTTACTTATTACGATGTTACAATTGAAATTAGGTGGCACAGTCCCAGATAAAATCCATCCTAATTTCGTTTGCTGCGCGATGGGCTCGTTATGTGATCCTTTTATTAAGCCATTCATTATAATTTTGGAGTATATCTGGGCGCCAAGTAAAATGTCAATCGGTTGAGATACATTATAATCAGGATCTGCGAGTTTAATATGTTGTAAGTGTGAGTAATTGTTCTTAGGCAAAGTATTGTTTGGCAAGTTGTTTACCAGTCTTGGCATAATTAATGCGTCTGTCATAAAGCTGTAATTGTCATGGATTGATTTGCATTTGAGTTGTACATTGCCTTTGCTTTTTTGGGTTGTAGTACCCACACCAATTACAGAAGCATTAAGATGTTGTCTAGGGAGACCCAAGCGCTGTACTGCATTTTCAGAAATCAATGTTGTTTGTGAGCCCTGATCCAGAAGAGCCCGGAGTGTGATGTATTGTTTAGTATTTCCTTGGGCACGTATCTTTACCGTTGTTAATAACGTTTCACTTTCGCTGTTCGTGACATTGTTTGAACTCTGCTGACTCATAGTTGGCTGTTGATCATTTGTAAATTCGTTGTTAATAAATGCCTCATGTAACAAAGTGTTGTGCTGTTCGTTACACATTTTGCATCGTTTATTAGACTTGCATACGCCGTATTCATGAACGTATAAACAATTTTTGCATACGTGATGTTTTGTAATTTCCCTCAATTTCAAGGTTGCTGGCATTGACTCAAATTTTTTACATTGGTATAGTGCATGCTGATCGCTATTACACAATACACAATGAAAAGGACTTGTGACTGGGTATGTCACTCGTTGGATTAACTGTTTTCCAACTCCAAACGAGGGTATTTTTTTGATGTTATAGAAAGGGTCATAAATCGGCTCGAGTGCAGTGAATTTGGCTTCCAAAAATGTCATAAACTCAACAAACGATGCTAAGCCGCGAGGCGTTTTTCGGGACTCTAAGTACTCGCTTCTTGTAGTAGGGTCTAATTTCTTCAATAAAAGATGTACAAGTATTGGATCCCACGTAGTTGTATCCACACCCAGGTTATGAATGGCGTGTATATTCTCCATTGTAGTGTCATGCAATCTTTGTAACTCAGCTGAACTTTGCTTCTGTATAGCGGGTTGGCTTAAAAATACTTCTATTTGATTGGTAAAAAGGATCTGCTTGTTGTTATATCGATGGTTTAATATTTTCCAGGCAGTATCGTAGTTGTCAGAGGACACGTGTAGATGTTGAACCAGACGCTGAGCTTCACCTCGCAGTTTTCCCTTAAGATGTTGCATTTTTTGGCCTTTGAGCAGCCTAGGGTTGTCATGGATCCCGCTCTTGTATAAGTCAAGGAACGTAGGCCATTGGGTGTAGTCACCCTGGAATGTAGGAATTTCCATTTTCGGTGTGGTCTCGTATTGATGAGCTGCAGCCGATATTTTTTGATTAAGTGTCCTCTTTGTCCTTCTGAACTTGTGCTCGTATGCTGTGTACTGATCTTCGTACTCCTGGTTCGTGCCTTGTAGTATGCAATCGATTTTCAAATGCAAGGCGTCAATATTGTTCCATCGCGTTTGTAGGTTCTGTAGTTGATCTTCAAGCTCCCATTTTTCCACTAATTCTTCAGTATTAATATCGTTGATTAGTCTTAGGAATGCTCTGAAGTTTGCTCTTTGTTCGCGTATTAATTCTTCAGCTGAAGCCGTCATTGTTAATGCCATTTGCAATGAATGTCAAAAAAATAATAGTCTCTTGGTGTTAGATGTCAATGTTGCTATGCTTCTTTCTTCAACAAATTGTAGATCGCTGGTAGTTTAGTTAAATTTTAATGTTTTTCCTGAGATAAAGACGGATTTCTTATCCCGCAGTTAACGTTGCTTGTGCTTCGTTCTTCAGCAAATTGTAACTTGCTAGCAGTTAAGTTTTTCTTGAGATAAGGATGTGTTCCTTAATCCCGCAGTTAACGTAGCTTGTGCTTCGTTCTTCAGCAAATTGTAGCTTGCTGGCAGTTAAGTTTTCCTGAGATAAGGATGTGTTCCTTAATCCCGCAGTTAACGTAGCTTGTGCTTCGTTCTTCAGTAACTTGTAGATTACTGGCAGTTAAGTTATCCTGAGATAAGGATGTGTTCCTTAATCCCGCAATTAACGTAGCTTGTGCTTCGTTCTTCAGCAAATTGTAGCTTGCTGGCAGTTAAGTTTTCCTGAGATAATGATGTGTTCCTTGATCCCGCAGTAAACGTAGTTCACCCCCTTGTTGTGCAGCAAAACGATTAAAGTTGCGTATCTTCGTTCTTCAGTAAACTGTAGATCGCTGGCCGCTGGTCGCTTTCAGTGCTCTCGCAGCTTCAGTACGGGTTTCGCGCCCTTCTCAACTCAGCTGGGGAGGTCCGCTTGTGGAAGGCCAACTGAGCCGATACGCTAGCCGCAAAGGAGCCGCTAAAACACCGAAAGTTTTTGCTCGAAGGACCAAAATGAATGGTTCTCGCAATCTCGAAGGACCAAAATGATTGGTTATCCGGCTCGAAGGACCAAAATGAATGGTTCTCGCAATCTCGAAGGACCAAAATGATTGTTTCTCGCAGGCTCGAAGGATCAAAATGATGTACGGCGTAACTCGTACAATCAGGATGTTAGTGAGTGCAGGAGCAGCGTGGCCACGGTGAGTGTGTCAGCGGGGGGTTCGGGAGTAAAACGCGTGACCAAGCTGACCGTAGATGTTTATTGCACTGATTTTAGTTATGAGATTACATGTTTTTATTGTTGTCAGATGAGTCCTAAGTCACGTTTGTACGTGTTCATGGACTCAGCGCGCCCAGCTAGACCATCACGTGTTGGAACTAGGACGCTGCGCTAAGCAGAATGTACGAGACTCGTACATTATTAATTAAACTAATTCCTA
>OZ010700.1:7096216-7342648 GCA_963932265.1 Thymelicus lineola | reverse complement strand
AATACATCGCACAGGCCAAACCCTTAGGCTGCGGGCACGGGATTTGCGGCGAGCGGCGCGATGGCGGTTGCGGCGCGGCGCGATTTGAAGCGATGGAATCAACAGTATTGCGTACTATGGGACCGGGCACGAGACCCGCGATTTCGAGCGGGGCGATGCGCGATGCACGGGCGGTGCGGGGCGAGGCGCGGCGGCGCGGAAGAGATGGGAACAAACTAGATTGATAGTACATATAATTGTATTGAATTATAATTTTAAAGTAATGGAAATTTATAATGAAGAACTTATTTCGTGTATTTCATCAAAAGCTGCTATATGGGACAGTAAAAACTTGCACCATATAAATATTCTCTAAATATTCTCCAAAATATAATCAAAATGTACTCATTCTCGTATAGTTTTAATATTTTTGGAATGACAATTTTCTACTCTTTATAACTAATTATAAAGAGTACAAAATTAGCCTAAATTACTTCTTCCTTTATTTATTAGATGAACACCATTTCTTGGTAATAATAATTCAGCTCTCATCAGGATACTAGGCTCCAATAATTCTCTTCGACGTAAACTCATGTTTTTCACAACGATGTTTGGCACAAAATGAAACATGTAAGTACCTCCATTTGTATGAAAACCAAGCGTCACTTTTTTCCGAAAGTTACTTTACGCCATCGCTTCAACAATAAAAGTATAAATAAACAGATTATAATATTATCATTCTTCACAACACTACTTTGGCGCGATTGAACGACCGTGTTCTGAGGCTGCGGGCACGAGATCTGCGACGAGCGGCGCGATGGCGGTTGCGGCGCGGCGCGGCGCGGGGCGATTAGCAGCGGTGTCTTGCGGGGCACGAGAAAACGGTCGCTCAATCGCGCTAAAGTAGTGTTGTGAAGAATGATAATATGGCAATGGCGTAAAGTGACTTTCGGAAAAAAGTGACGCTTGGTTTTCATACAGATGGAGGTACCTACCTACATGTTTCATTTTGTGCCAAACATCGTTGTGAAAAACATGAGTTTACGTCGAAGAGAATTATTGGAGCCTAGTATCCTGATGAGAGCTGAATTATCATTACCAAGAAATGGTGTTCATCCAATAAATAAAGGAAGAAGTAATTTAGGCTAATTTTGTACTCTTTATAATTAGTTATAAAGAGTAAAAAATTGTCATTCAAAAAATATTAAAACTATACAAGAATGATAATATTTTGATTATATTTTGGATTATATTTTGGAGAATATTTAGAGAATATTTATATGGTGCAAGTTTTTACTGTCCCATACAGCAGCTTTTGATGAAATACACGAAATAAGTTCTTCATTATAAATTTCCATTACTTTAAAATTATAATTCAATACAATTATATGTACTATCAATCTAGTTTTTTCCCATCTCTTCCGCGCCGCCACGCATCGCCCCGCACCGCCCGTGCATCGCGCATCGCGCCGCTCGAAATCGCGGGTTTCGTGCCCGGTCCCATAGTACGCCATACTGTTGATTCCATCGCTTCAAATCGCCGCCGCCCCGCAACCGCCATCGCGCCGCCCGTCGCAAATCTCGTGCCCGCAGCCTTAGGGCTAGAAACTTAAAATTTCGCACACTTTTCCTTTTATGATGTTGGCATCCACTAAGGAAGGATTTTTCAAAATTCAACCCCCAAGGGGGTGAATTAGGGGATAAATATAATAAGCATAATTTCCGCGTACGAAGCAATACAAATAAATTACTAGCTTCGTTTGTTTGAAGAACAAATAATAATTTATTCAAATTAAAGTTATTGATTCTATATGAGAGCACTCATCCGTGCTGTTTGTAGAACAAATATGTGTAGAGTACGCTTTGAGAATATCAGCTGCGCAATATACTCTACAAATATTATGTATTAAACGCGATTTCAAAAATGTAACTTCACCGTTTATGACATCTTTCCTACTAGTAAAACAACGTGAAAGTGTGATGTTTGTCTTTTCATAACACTAACCGTTGTACGAATTAAGATAAATCTTTGCACATAGTTCATGTCCAATATCTGTAAAATAAATAATAAGGAAATATGCAAATGGGCAGAGTTGAAATAAAAAACTATGCATTGAATTGCATTGAATGAGTATCGAGGAGTTACGAGATCGTATTTGGGTGAATTTCCCAGGTGCATTTTTGAGACGGCGAGGTTGAAAATTAATGTGTGGAGGTAAACTACAATTACGCATAATTTTATATAGGTAGTTTAAGTAGTGATCTACATGATAGTGAAGTATTCAGAGGTATTTAATACATAGATTCTTAATAAAAAAATATCTAAGACCTAAAATCTAATTCCGGTGTACTGTCCAAACTGCGTTTATTTACATATTTTATTAATTTAATTTTTTTTGGTAAATAAATTTCATTGAAAGGGAATGTTTTTTAGAAATACATTAAATAACACAACTAATATATATTTATGGAGTAATTTAAGATTAAACAACCGCTCTTAAAACATCTTTTAAAAATGTCCTACAAAAAAAAGCAATACCGGTGGCGCATTTTGTATACTTCATTACTTGTTACTTCACGATTTGGAAGACACCTTACTGGCTGTCCCCGCACCGTTCAGTTGTGCTCTTGCAAACTGTGTGTTAGGATGACCGACTGGTTGCGTAATTTTCCTGCCAAACACGTAAGTACTAACTGCGGTGGCGCAGGAATACAAAATCATCCAATTCCGATGTCATGTATATTAGTAAAAGTACAAAGCAGATTATCTAGAAATTTTATGGAGGGTTCCATTAACGGTTTTCAGCTACAATTGTGAAATAAAAGTTAACCTGTGACTAAAAGTTTTCTTTAAAATTCAAGTTTTGTCTCTGATTCTAAGTCCGGTGGCGCAATCTCGGTGGCTCCGGTGGCAAATCAAAGCGTATAGGGAAGTATAGGCCATAGAAATACAAGCGTGTCTCCATCTATCCATCAGCCCTTGGAGGTCCACTGTTGGACATAGGCTTCCCCTAACTTGCACCACTCTGACCGGTCCTGTGCCTTCTGAATCCAGCGGATGCCCGCTGTCTTCTTCAGGTCGTCAGTCCACCTGGTCGGGGGGCGTCCTATCATCCTATGCTCCTTTTTCCAAGACGTGAGCGCCATTCGAGGACCTTTCTTACCCAACGGTTATCGGTCCTTCGCACTATGTGGCCCGCCCATTGCCACTTCAGCCGGCTAATTCTTCGAGCTATGTCGGTTACCCTTGTTCGTCTACGGATCTCCTCATTTCTGATGCGATCATGTAGAGAAATACCAAGCATAGCCTTCTCCATAGCCCGCTGCGCTTCTCTGAGGTTGTAGATTAGGCCAATAGTAAAGCACCACGTCTCGGATTCGTATGTGATCACCGGCAACACACACTGCTCGAACACCTTAAACTTCAGGCACTGAGGTAGTGTTTTGGACGACAATATATGACGGAGTTTCCCGAACGCAGCTCATCCGAGTTGGATTCTACAAGTGACTTCTTTTTCAAAGTTGGACTTACCCATCTGGATCACTTGTCCCAAGTAATTGTATTCGTCTAGAACTTCGAGAGCAATGCCGTCAACAACAACCGATACGGGTGTGACATGGACATTCGACATGATTTAAGACCCACCCGTTGTGAGGCGCTGCTCAAGTCTCCCGAGCATTGTTCCAAGTTCTTCCAGGGATCCCGCCAGGATGACTATATCATCGGCATATCGTAGGTGTTCGTAGGTATTCGCCATTGATGTTAATGCCATGTTGTTTCCACTCCATCAGCTTGAACACGTCTACCAACACAGCGGTGAACAGTTTTGGGGATATGACATCCTTGTCTGACACTTCTCTGCTGGGTCTATGGTGCTGTAGCCTTTTCAGAATCCTGCTTGTTCGGGAGGCTGGAAGTCGTCAAGCCTGCGTGCAATGCGATTTGTGAGGACCCTCGAAAACAGCTTATAAACGTGGCTCAGAAGTGCAATGGGCCTGTCTAATTACCGCTAAAAGGAGTCCGTTCATCTAGACTCCTATTCTTCAAAATGTACATAATATCTTTAAAGTATTAAATGATCCTGCCTTTATGATTTCTCATGGGCATAAATCAATTTCGGTGGATCAAATTCTAATTCCAGTGGTCCTAATTTCGGTGGCATTTGATAGTGTAATTTGATAATATCTCCGGAACAAATAAAGTTTTTTTCAATCTCTACTATATGACTAATTATCACTACTATTTACATATTATTTATGCCAAATAAAGTGTATTAGAAACATCAAGTTTAAATTTAATCAATTTCGGTGGCTTGGATTTTAATTCCGGTGGTCCTTTAATAATTTCGGTGGCATTTGATAATTTCAAATGGAAATATCTCATAAACTAATCATTTTTTTTCGATCTCTAGTATATGATTAATTAGTACTACTCTTTATCTATTATTTAGGCCAAAAAAATTTATCAGAAACAGCAAATTTAAATTCGCCACTGTAATTAGGCAAAATCCGAGTTTGTTGAAATTCACCCATTTCCAGTTTTTATTTTATAGAACTCGAATAAGAGTGCAGGTTTTTATTTTAATTGCCCTATTTTAATTGAAAAACAATACATAGATGAGCCAATTTCAAAAGTAGGACCTTGTATGTAATGTAATTTTATTATTATTATTTTATTATCTTATGTCTTCACTCGTCCGAACTTTATATCCGACTTTAAAAAAGGTTCTCAGTTCGGTTTTGAGTATTTTTTTATGTTTTTTACGATAAATCACCTCCTTTATCAATCACATGGAAAATATTTTTTGCTTTCAAAATTCTTATGGTGATTTTCATATCAGTTTTTCGAAGACTGTTTCATTGAAATTGGTTATTTTTTTTGGCACGATTTTCGCTAATCCAATTTTGAACATAAATTGTAGGCGACCCGCGCGTTTCATACAAACATATTCCCAAAATCCTTTCTTTAATATGTTCAATATTTACCTTTTATGCAAAGAAATTATTATGCTTATTTTAAATTTTATATTTCGATAAAATATCGGTAGGTACCTTCATTTTTGTTAACATTTTGTAAATTATTAATAAACAACGGGCCTACCCTTTGGCCGACCATCAGTCGACAATTTCGATATCTTCGGTAACGACGCGTTTGATTTCTCTCTATATTCCCTACATAAATAATTGCCCATGTAGGTACATAAAAATAATGTCGTAGCGTAAACAGAATACAAGATTACTACAAAATTTCACGAGTAATCAAACAGGCCAGATTAATTTCGAAATATTCTCCGTCGAAATATCTAAACATTTGCTTTTCAAACAGTTAATACTGTGATAGATGTGTTAGCGCTAAGTCGTTAGTGTAATTCCGTAATCGCGTTAATAACTCTCCAACATTATTTACTCTGTGGTTTCCTAATAGTTACACAGAAGGCTTACGCTTTACGAATGTTTCATATTAATATAACCCATTACGGCCTTAGCTGGGCGTGGTCTTCCTAACAACTTAGGTGGTTGAGAGGGAATGGTTCATCGCTTTAGGTTTAATGACAACATTTTAAAATGAGTTTTACCAAACAAAAAAGAACAAAACGGCGTAAAAGTTTGTAATTATGTATATTTTTTCAGAAATAATACTTATATATCTTATATCTATATATCTTATCGTTACATTTACATTATATTTAAGTATGATAGGATTATATAATTGTACTTTGCTCAATAAAAAAATGCAGAGGTTGATTTTGCCATTTGATTCTACTGCATTGTAACTATACTACCTCTGTACCTGGAGTCAATGGATGCCACAAGCCACAGCTTTCGATTTCCGTTTAATTTCGGTACAACCGCGACCGGCTCTGATGATATATAATACATATCTGGTGTAAAGTACAATACACATAAAAGTGAACGTCGGAATGGCTGGTTCAGGAAAATTATTTATGTTTAAAGCAAGATTAATTTTATCTCTCTTTTTTAGTACATACAAGTGATGTTTAAGTAAATGTGTGATGTGTAATGATATGTATTTATTTTGGTTAGCTTGTATAGAATGCATTGAGTATTAATCTCGCCATTTGTACCGTGATATTTTTTGTGGTCAATCAAAGTTAGATCTAACCTAACCAAGTAATATTATAAATTAAGTTTGTGATGACGTTTGAATGTATGTATTTTCATCATCGAAATTTGCCAAACTATGCGAGCGAACTTCCCATAAGTTCCAAGCCCCGTATGCATGATGGCTATCGAGTTCTAGTGGATAAAACTCCCACATAACCATAACCTTAAACCAAAAATCATTAGAAAATATCCCCTCAAAAAATAGGTATTAAACTCATTGAAGTATTATACTATCCCAATGCATTGGCATTCAATCTTCAATGGATTCGTTCCATTTTGAAAGGAGAACCGGGGCTCAATTTTGAAAATCGAACCTCCCGGGCGGGATACACATTTTGTTCGAGATGTCTGTTCTATGACATTATACTTCAATGATTAAACTCTGGCAATATGTACTAAAATTCGGCATAGGTTTCAAATTCGAATGTCACTCACGACACAGCCATCCTGACGTTCGCTTTGCGAGTAGTACGAGTACCTATACACTAGACGGGACGTTGCATAGTTCATTCAGTGGTAGGTTGTATAATAGTTCATTGACGTGGTTGTCTGGAATGGTTCCTTCCGAGTTCGTGATTGCGGTTATGACTGCGTTCACACTAAGCTGATTTTCAAATGCGTTAGTATTGTAGGATACGTAGATAGGAAATGTGTGCTGAATGATGCGATAGTCATTTAGTGACTCCATTGTACTCCACATCATTTAAATGGAGCTAGCTTTAGTTATCCTTTTAAAAAACTTTATCACCCCTTGCGCCTAAACTTTTGTCAGCGTCTTAAAACCTTGTCGTAAAACCTCGCTAATGCATTTAATTTTAAACAAACCAAATTTTAATTCGTATATCTACTTTAAATTTGTTTACTGTTCTAACTTTGTTCTTTCTTCTTTTTTTCTTAGCCGGCAACGCATCAGTGATGCCTTTGTAGTCACTTTTATCAAAGGGCACCAATTGTCAACTCCTTTGTCGGCTATTTCCATTAAAAAACATATGAAAACTTTGTTATTTTGACAATAAAATTACAACATAAAAATAAAACTGAAATTTAACTTCAGGTTTCAATGATTGCGAATACTACAAACTTGAGTTAATTTGCTGGCATAATTAATAAATCAGCGCGCTTTATTTAAAGAACAACAGAGTAGAGACAGCTGTTAAAGTAAAACATAAACAAAGTGGAGCGGAGCTGACAGCAAGAATGAGAAACATTCATTTTGTTGATTGCTGTTGCCAGTGCAAACTTCATTGAACTTCAGAGCGATTGTAAACTTTAGTATTTAGAAGTACTGACAGGAAAGACTGCTGGTTTCAACGTGGAACGTGAAGATTTAATATCCTCGTCGTGCATCTTTAGCTACATTTTTTATATGAAAATCGGTTTAAATTGTGTTTTCAACTCAGTTTATCTAATAAAATTAAATATCTTGTATCTTTTCTTTCTTTTTTATTTCACAGCCTTACAAAATTCAGAGCCCAGTACACACAGAGAGACCCTTGCTTTTTAGCAATGATATGAAGCACTTTAAGTAAGACTATGTCGTTGTTAATAAAGGTTGAAGCGCACATAGCCCTGCGGCTTGTGTCGATCCCAAGTGATCGACAAAGTTAAGCAACTGCGGGCGCGGTCGGTAGTTGGATGGGTGACCGCTAGTGGCAAAAAAATTCTTGAGCGTTTCCGTGCTTCGGAGGGCACGTAAAGCCGTCGGTCCCGGGTGTTATCATATGATAACAGTCGTTAAGCCATGTCGGAGGCCCTCGAGCGGTTTGAAAACTTCCGACACTCTGGTTGGCCACTAACCCCTTCACCAATCCGCACTGGAGCAGCGTGGTGGAGTATGCTCTAGGCCTCCTCAAGAGGAGAGACCCGTGCCCAGTAGTGGGCCATTAATGGGTTGAAGCCAGCCAGCCAATAAAGGTTGTCATCATTATCGGTCAAGAATACAGATTAGTCAGTCAAGATTAATCAGTTATATTATGTATAATATTTACAATGAATTGTGGCATCTTGCTTTAGTTTTAAATCTAGAATATAAAATAAATCTAGATTTTGTTTATGTATTTTCCATCCAAATAATCTTTGTTTATAGAATGAGAAATATTATGCAGACAATATTTTCTCAAAACCACACTTAATCAAATCCCTCTCATTCTAAGAGCAATGTACTTCTTTATCATTAGATATAAAATACGAAAATCAGACACATATTGTAGTCTTACTGTGAGATGGACAAAACAGTACAAAAAGCTCTAACTGTCGAATATCGAACAGATAACAAACGTTTATTTGTAACAAGTCCGGATGTAACGCAGACAGACGCCACATCCAAGATTCTAAAGGACTTCCTTTTCATTTATTTAGTGCTGCTTTACATGGTTAGGTTTATTTATACTCAAATAAATTTCCTTTATAACGACTAGCCACCACTATATAGTTGCATGATGACATTCTGTTTTTTACTTTCATCAAAAAATAAAATAAAGCGTTTCCTTGGGATTCGAAGGATAATTCATTTCATTTCATTTCTTAAACTAGGGATTCATTCATTATGGAACGAATTATAATTATCTAATGGAATAAGTATTGCTCATTATATTTTGTATAATAGGCGCCGTATTTCAAGCAGTGTATTAAGCCGAGAACAATGGCTATTATGAACAGATTGTTCGCGGAGTCCGCGCTAAAATTACCTCCTCATCGATTAATGCAAAGTCTTGAAAGCAATACAATAAATGCCGATAAGTCTATAATATACATTGATAATATTTTTGTACAACGCATCAATGATGCCTTTGGTGTTGCTGATGTCCATGGGCGACGACAGCCACTTACCATCAGGTGGATCCGGCTATTTCCATAAAAAAATATTTTTGTTTTAAGTATAAGGAGTAATCCATCCTCAAGTCCAAATCAACCTTACCTGATGCAGCAAGCTAAACTGTTTCATGGCAGATGCATGATTGCTGAAGAACGGAAGCTATAAATTAGCTTTCTCCTCTTTAAACTCCCTAGTCATAATGTATAATATAATCATTTGACTTCAACCCATCAATGACCCACATGATTGAGTATGGTTCTCTCTTTTCGTGGAGGAGTTAGTGGCTTAAGCATCAGAAGCTTTCTTGCCACCCGAGGGCTTCCGATATAGTTTTATAACTGTCATATTACGATATCTTACGAAATTTTGTTTGGTCGCCAACGCCTCGTGATAAGAAATCCAAGTGCATTCACTTGGTGGCTATCAGGTAGATCGTCAACTAGAGATCCTTCTAGTTAGTCACAAAAAACAGTCATAGTTGATGTGATTAGTTAATTATTGAACTACTCTTGAACTTTTATGCAACACACTTGACGCATTCATAAAATACGAAAAAAAATACATTACGGGCACCATTTGTCACTCATTTAACCTAGATGTCACACTATCTTTATTGTAGGTGAAATTACAGTGTGTCACAGCTGCTACAATACATTATGTTGTAAACTTGTTCTAGCAGCGTTTGTTATTTCAGTAAAGAAAATCCTAGTAGCTGCTAGAATACGACCCTTTAATAACGCTTTAGATCTTTCACTTTGTATTTTTATGTAAATTGTAAACAAACCAAAAGTTATATTACCTCGCGGTAAGTAGAAGTACTTAGTTCCCCTTCCCATTGCCCATGAACATTAGTAACACCAAAGGCACCTAATATAATACCTAACAAAACAACTTCTGATATGCCAGCTACTTTCACATGCTATCGCATCGCATCGATCCTGCTATACAAAATTTACTTTGTGTAACTCAGTCCTGTATGTATCAAAGGAAGCTTCGTACATAGCCATATAAGGGTCTCATCTTCAAAGCACTGATTGCTTGTATTCAGCTTGCATTCAGCGTTAAGCGGAGTTAACATGTTTTTTCTTTTGGCTATTGCCGTGCAAATAGCGTCTGTGTTTTGTTTTAAAGCGATTTTCATATCCTGAAAAAATCAACAAACCCAGCGGCATTATCTTTATGTAAAGATTTTTTGTCGCTGTATTTTCTCCTTTCTAATAAGGTTTTATTCTGCAAAGGTAATGAAAGCAAAATATTGATGTCCATTAGAGTATTTATTAATAGAAGCTTACCTACATGACATAAATGATAAATTGGGTGAATATCAGAACATTTTGGTGGCACTGATTTTTCAATTTTGGTGGGTACTTTCGATTTTAGTGGGCGATTTTCAATTTTGGTGGCCACAGTAGATTTTGAACTTAAATATCTCAAAAAGTTATCGAGATATTCTCAGACCTCTTGAAGGTCCCTCTAGCTTAGACTTTCTATTCTTATACCAGGTCCTTATTTTTCACGAAAACTGAAGAGAAAATTTCGCCACCAAAATTGAAAAAAAAGCGCTCGTTTCTGTTAATTACCCATTTCTACTTTGAAAGTAGTAAATGACTGACTTGTAATTTTAGGGATAAGGTTAAGGTAAATATTCTAACATTTTATTAAATTAAATGAATCTGAAACTGTTAAAATACGGCGATCTGTTAAAGAATAAAAAAGAATAGTGACTAGAATTGTGATATTCTAATTGCCTGGGAGTATTTGCAAACATTACAATATTCTTTAAAATTCCTTCCTGGGTAATAAAAACAAATAAGCAAATTAATATTCATAATGGAAACAAGATCTAAGCTGGTAATTTATTAAAGTAGAGAGGAGACTTATTTAAATTTTATAATATCACAATAAAAATGTTATTTTATTATCAGTTTATGAAAATCTTAGAAATAATAAGTTTTTCATTATGATATTTTTATATTACTACGTAGTTAGGTATTACGATTTAATTAAAAATTGGTTTAAAACGTTGGCTTTATATAAGTAAACATTGTAAATCACTCATAATGTAGTCACTCCATGTGTAATACGGGAAACTAGTTTATTCAATATATTTGGTGAATAAGTAAAGACATTTACATAAGGAAGCTTTGATAAAGTAACCGAATTTCGCTATTCATCTAAACGAGTAAGCGAATACACAACCCTCAATGTTGGTATAACTAATAACATTTATCAGTGTTATGCTCAGGAACATATTTCTGTATATTTATTTATCATACAGTCGTCTCGTCAGCATTTTTACGGATGAAGTATCCAATTGGATAGTCTCACTGTATGAAATAAAGCGTTTCTGTTTTACGCGATAATCTCAAAAACTACTGTTCGGATAGTCATACCGTTTCTACTAATAGCTACGGTGATTTGTGAGGATTTAAACATAGCATACACTAAACATGAAACATTAACATGAAATCTATCTTAATATACACAAATTACGTATCACATTGTTTGTCCGCGATTCCTAAATTACTTAACCGATTTTTATCAAATTTGCACACCGTGTGCAGTTTGATCCTACTTGAAAGATAGGATAGCTTACATCTCAATTTATAGTGGAAATATTTTCCGCGTGCGAAGCCCTTGGTCATGGCATCACGCACGAATGGCTGGACCGATTTCCCTGATTTTTTTTGTTGTGTTTGTTATTGTCAGGAGAAGATAGCCCAGAAAATTAGAAAATTTAAAGAAAGCTTAACGACCATATTAATTTTCTAATGTAACCTTAGTTGCTAAGGTTACATATCTAATTTTTTGAAGGAGAGGGAAAGGGAGAAGGGGGTGTTGTTAAGCGGTACTAAGATTGCCGGGTCAGCTAGTATCAGATATAACAGTTAATGGGAGATTTTTATTTTGGCTGCAGTCACTTTTTTACATTATTTTGTATGCATTTGGTTTCAACCCATTTATGGTCTTAAATAAATCTCTGCTCCGGCTAAGAAACGAAATGGAGCCCTTTCGCTCTACCTACCAAGTTACAAAGAATCTGTGGCTTAGAAAACATTGTTAAAACTAGGAAAAACTTTTTTCTTCATTGTGAAAAGACCAGAAAATCACTCCCGCTTTGTATATTTGAATAAAATGGTCGAATTTTTCTCGTAATTATTTTCGTAAAAAATTCGGAAACTAAATTTGGTATTTTTTACAGAATTGTTTTTGACGAGGTACATTATACCCTAACCTAACAAAAAAGGTCTCCACAAAGGCAAGGGTGATCACAAATATTAATGCAAATTACATTAGAACAATCATAAAGGGAGCGGGGTAATTCAAATGATGCTAGCTTGTAAAAACATCTTTTCAACGTCGACTCGGTCTAAATATGGAGATGTGCGTGAATTCTGCGATCGCTCATTAGTGGGACAATGGGCCGTACTACAATGCCCTGGGTGAATAATCATAGATATAAATGAGTATTAGGGTTGCCACTCGACGTGCATTCTGTCTCAGTCCGTCGTTTAATGTTAAAACAACGCGACAGGATTAATGTCAAAGATACTTAATAATTTTATTTAATAAAATTTTACAATTTTTATTTGTATTTAATTTAACAATTTATTGTATCCCTACTGTATACAGGACAGCCTGTAAACTATTGTGTGTACATAAATGATATATAAATATATAAACATGACAAAGTAGAAACATAATATAAATAGCATTGATTTACGATAGGGATAATTTAATTGCATTCAATGCCAGGGTATGACAGCTTAACATTAACGTAACTTACACGTTACACAATTACCAATTTGATGTAAGTAGATTAGGTAAATGTTGTCATTGGTTGTCAATTTAACATACTGACAACCCTAATGTGTACACTTCCCCCCTCCCCCTCCCCACAACGTATAAGCGGTCGACGCCGCTCTATAGTAATCTGCAGGACTAGCCATTATTACCAGGATATTTTTTATCAAAGCCGAGGAAAACTGAAAGGACGTAATGACTTGAAATTGCGATGGTTAATGAATCCCATTGCATTTTAACAATCGTGTCGCTTGTTTTATGGAAACAAAGTTCCAGACACAACAACAGTTTATGTTGTTTGCTTTTTATTATGCTTACTAGGTGTTAATAAGGTTGTAGTATATATTTGTAATGTAGTTATTGATAATATTTTTATCCCAGGAATAATCGCGCGATTCTGTATTTAAGATAAGTTTTTGATTTGGTTTTGTTAGATTGAAATAATCTAACAATTCAAAAACAAATAAAAATTTGAATTATCGTTATCTACTTATTAGTTCACTAATAAAATTAAACTTGCCAGTATCAAATTATCTTTTCTATTCATACAAATAACCAGTATTTTTATTTTTTTAATAAAGACATACCGAAACAGTGATATTCAGAGTAATACGAGAGAAATATTGAATATCACAGTTTACTTCACTACATTATTGAATAGTAATAACAATTTTTTTTATGGAAATAGCCGGCAAACGAGCTGACGATCCACCTGATCAGTAACACTAAAGGCATCACTGATGCGTTGCCAGCCAAGAAAGAAAGAAGAAAAAGAAAGAAAGAACTTGCTTTGACTCTCAAGCCCCCAGCCGGAACACGACGTATCGTTTAGCGGCTGACTCTTGCTCGAGGGTGGTAGCTATCCAGGCGAACCACTGGAGATATAATAATAGTAATAATGGTATTAATTAATAATTAAAATCAATACTACCAATATAATCCCTCCGCGGGCCCTACCACCAGCGGGCCGGATTTAGTCGCCTTTTACGACACCCTTCCGGCGTGGGATTGGGGTTAGTATTCTAAGCCGCCCCAATATGGCTAAAACAATAATATTGTTTGTTACCACAATGATAATTCACTCCACCATTCAATATCAGATGAATGGATACAATATATAAAAAGCAAATTATTTGACATAAGAGTATAAGCTACCTGGTAACACTATTGTTGTGCAACAGATAAACCATACAAATTAATATAGAGGTAGACGCTGAAAATGGAGAATCCATACAAATGTAATACGAATGGATGAATAATGTATCTCATAACTCATGATTGTAGTCAGGTCACGTCTAGTCGTTTTGTATTGCTTCGCAGAAATATTCGTGACAGTTAACTAAATCCTCCTTTGGACGTTGACCAATTGTATCCACACACGTATTGTTTATTTAATAGACATTCTGTTTAGGTTTTTTGTACAAATATATTTTACTAAAAAAGAAAGGTCCTCGAATGGCGCTTACGTCTCAGAGAAAAGGAGCATAGGACGCCCCCCGACCAGGTGGACTGCCGACCTGAAGAAGACAGCGGGAATCCGCTGGATGCAGAAGGCTCAGGACTGGTCAAAGTGGTGCAAGTTAGTGGAGGCCTATGTCCAGCAGTGGACCTCCAAGGGCTGATGGATGGATGATATTTTACTAGCGCTCTGCCCGCGGCTTAGCCAGCGTTTTACAGGATAATAATATAATACTTTATGTCCTATTCCAGATCATGGTCTCACTATGTGCTAAATTTCATAAAAATCCGTTCAGTTTTTGTGCGAAAGACTGACAAAAATCCTCGCAACGTTCACATTTACGTATATAATATTAGTAGGATTATTTTAGAAGTAATTGACGAAACATAATTTCCTTTTTTTTGAATAAAAATAAAAATAAATCATAAATATTTTATTGATAAAAACACATTACATTCATAAGTCGCAAGGGCCCTGTACTTGGTTCATCACCTGTGTTACAAGTCTCCGCTCATCCACCTAGACAATATACAGTGTTAATCAACAAAATACCATCATTAACATTTTAGATATTTCGCAATATGTGAATGGATAGTTGCTGTTGCCTCTGGCGGCCTTTACTGGTGGTATAGTGGTTTCGCCATGAAATCACATCATTTTCCATGGATAAGTATTCTTTTATAAAATAAACGCGGCTGTTAGTAAGTCATATGCCATGGCATGGCTTACTTACATTACTTAGCAGTCGAGTAAATTAATTACGGCAACTTCTGTTTTCTCGCTTATTAGATTAAGAGGCGTCGAAAGTTCTTATATCATCTCGAAACCAACGGTAAGTAATCACATTTTTTTTTTATGAAATAAGTTAATGCTTGACAACGATCCCACCTGATGGTAAGTAATTCATGTATGTACCTATCCAATTACACGTTACGTATACATTGTATCAGTTGCATCCCTGCACAAGAGACGGGTACCTACTATTTTATTGGAAATAACTCAAAAATGAGCTGATGATTTACCTGGTTATAAGTGCCATCACTTTGGAGGAGAAAAAAGGAGAAAGAGGTAAGTAAACAAAAAAAGCCGCTCAAGTCCCCAGTCGGAACTCGAAGAGTCGTTTGGCGGCTGACTCAAGCAAGTACGCACCCTAAGTACGTACCCTAGGTAAGGGAGGTGTACGTGAACCCTGCTGCATAAAGAAAGAGGCTAAATCCTTCGTTTAAAATTGATCGTCAGAATGTTTTTTAATGTATGACGTCGCTGTAGATCCTGACCAACGACGAAACTCTCGGGTGTTAGAACACTCGGCTAATCCAAATGCTGTCATAATAATGACAATAGACTATTAATAAAAGTTTGTTGTGTGCTTCCATTCAGTCGTATCATTTGTGCTCCCGTTATATTTGCAAATAATACTGGTACTGTGCATCGGTTGATGCTTTTGCCATACGATTTTGTGTCCGTATACAGTTCAGCGTAGCGTGGTGCGTCACGAATGCAGGACTAAAGCCATGTATTCACTGAGAAGTGATTGTTTCTCAGTCAATACATGGCTTAAAGCTGAATAGGCATTTGTATACGGATACACCGTTGATTGCTAATAATCGTTACGTTGCTACGACCGTAGCACGGTCTACGCCGTAGCCGGAAACTGCTCATTATTTTGGTGATATGATATTATACATTGTACGTGCAAGGCATGTGAATATTGGCAAGTCTTTTAAATTTTTATTAATTATACTCATATCTAATACTTGTCGATACAAACGTGAGTAAGATTATGATTAGTTTTACATAGGTTGCATTCTGTGTTACATGATTCTGATGTAATATTAAAAGTTACTACGAAACGTATGGTACGTACCTAAATTATACTATCATAAACAAAAAACAAAACAAAGTACTTCATTTTTGTATATTAAAGGCCGTATTTAATAAAAGGCAAATATATTTTTTGTAAATTTGATTTGAATATAACATATCTTTTAAAATTCTTGGACTTACTACAGATCGATTATCAATTTTTGCGCTTTTTATTCTCTAGTTAGTGGCGTCGTAATTTTCCGATATTAGCTGCACCATTTTATTACGCCCTCAACCCTTACTAAGCAACTTTTGTTTACCCTCATTGGCTTGTTTACAATTGCTGGTTGAGGATTTATGTGCGTAAGAGATAAATCAGAAATGCTTGATACGTTCTGAGAGTACTATACTCGTAGATACTCGTACGAGTGTATACGAATGCAAGGTATTTGTAGAAGTCAAGCGGGATAACAAGTGAACAGGAAATATTGAAGTAGTTTTATTTTATATTAATATGTTAAGTAGAAACTGGTCCTTGCTTTATTCAGGTAAACATGACCTATATGTATAACATAATAAAAATTATGGTTGAATTCGTATTTACCCCAAATCCTCTTAACATAATAATTCAATGACGAAAATGAAAAAAAAATCTTTGTGAATTAGGATCTGTAGGTATGACTAAAGCGTTGTAAGTTTTTGTACTAAAATGTATTTTTTGAATCCTTGTTTGTACATTTAGAATAAATAAAAGTAGCTGTGGAGAGAAATAAATAAAATAAAATAAAAAATAGATAGAAGAAATTTAATAGAAGAAATTTAATCATCTTAAACTCTCCACTATTTAACAGATATAATTTAGAATACGCGATTATTTGATACCAAATTCTCTATAATATCGTAATTATTATCATCAATTATATCGTGAAATCAACGTAGTACAAACAAACAGTAGAATATCTTTATTAACATTACATATGTCTATATACATAAAGAGAATAAATTAATATAAATCTAAATAAACTTACATGTAGATCTTATAACTAAATTATTATTATATTAAAAAAGTATATTTACAAGAAATAAATGTCACCCAAAATTCCCAAATTAGGCATTGTACCCAGAACGCTGGCAGCATTGCCCCGCTGTATTGCCAAACTAATTCTTTGGGCAAAGTAGCTGCCAGCCTTCAGGTCTCCAGAAGTGCGGACTAGTCGTTTCGACATGTCTTTCATGAAACACTTCATGTCTGCCGACCACGTACCCAAAGTTTCCATTGCAAGCGCCGCAAACTCATAGTCTTCTGTAACAGAAGAGTATTTGCGACGCTTTAGAAACTGAGCGCGATCGGCTGCGGCCCCAGCTTTATTATATCGTGAAATTAATCAACTTACTAATTAGACAGTATTACATTATAATATGATATAAAATTATGTTTTATCGACGTAAGCTATTAAATGAGCTTACTGTTATATTATTCAGTCCTTTATAAATGTCTTCTATTTTAAAGTGAACAGAAGAAAGAGTTATTATTTATTTTTAAAAATAACCATCGCTAAAATACCGTACTAACAATAGTTATATTTCCTCTACTTTTGTGCTTAACTCTTACTGAGTCAGATAACGAGAAATTGAACAAGAAATTGAGTTTTGTAGCAACTATTGTCAAGTACCACTAGTTAGAACCCTATTTCAAATAATAATCCCGTAGATCCTTTCATCGCACAGACAGAGCATACAACACTTTAAAAGGGTACTTACTTCTCGATAATAACTTCACTCTACTTGTCATCCTTGTTACCTAGGAATTCATTTCTTTTGGTAATAATGTAAATGTATTGTACTACTTTGACTATACGTAGTTTCTATAATACAAGACGGCCTGTTTGAATGTGCGTATTGAAGATAACTAGTGATGCAATGTGACTATATTACTACTAGAGTAAGTGCTTTAAAATAGATATACAAAGTCAAAGTCACAACCCATAATTGTCCCACTGCTCGGGACCTCCTCTCATAATGTGAGAAACTTCTCTAAAATTAGAGGTACGTGTAAGGATTCGAACTCGGGCCCCCGCGTTTGGGAGACCAACGTTCAAATCTTTAGGCTATCACTGCTTTTAAAGTAGATATACACATATACTACATACGAATTGTATACACTTCAAGAATACATTACATTACATTCCAAGAATTTAGTGGCGGTAAAAATTTACGGTTTTTGGACCTTGTTCGTTTATCTAGTAAAGCATCTGTAATGCCTTTGACGTTATTGATGTCCATGGGCGAGTAAACCTCAAAAGAACTTAATAAAGAAAATATCAGAAAAATGTGAACCCTTGCTGAAGTTTGCGGGCCAGAAGTGGGCCGGCATCCTACGCACGAATGACGCGCGGGTCATCTACACTACACGCAATATCAGATCTCCAAAGGTATTCTAGCAATTCACATGATAGTTGACTATCGATACTCTTTGAAATATAGTAATATATTTTTTGACCTGTTATTAGTATACCTGCAACAGTCACAGTTATGGCGTATACTAGGCCAAACTAAAGCGAACCATTGCTCATCTTTACACAGTTAAACGAACTAGTTTTTTAAATATTTTTGGTGCTATTGTTTCTTACTACTTAATTAAGTTTCTTTGGACTTCTCTCTTTGTCGCCATACACCTTATTGGGAAAACTCTTCCTCGATCGCTGGAAAATATTAGCGTTATTTAATTATCATAAAAGTTACAACCCTATACCAGTAATATTTTGATGATGAATGAGAAAAAGTTTTATGGTTACATGCGGATATAAATCAGGTTTTAAATGATTGATCGTAATGGAAACAGGGAATGGAAAAAGGTAAGATGGTATCTGCGAATATATTAAACATGCTTTTAAATAAAAATATGTTGACGTTTTAATGTAAATATTTGAGAAACAATTTTACATAATTTAAATGAGTACTTATACTTGTATAAGTTGAGAAATCTATGTTCTTTAGTGTATGTGTACATGAATAAAACATCGATGTAATTCTATTACTCTATTTTAGCATAAGCACACTGTTGGATATCTCTGTTAGTCTAACTCTTCTCTTTTATTACAATAAAATAAATAAAGCTTCAAAATGTTTCTTACACCCACAAGAGATTTTCTTATTCTTTGAAATCTCTCAGCATGGAGAATATTCATTTAGGTAAAGGATAAAGTAAATAAATCAAATGGTAACCTTTGGCTGCATATTCATGAAATTCTACTGTACTATTAGTTTATGAAGTTTTATTGAATATTTTTAAGGAGAGTAGCAAAACTTTACACTGAACTATCGTGAATAGTTTTTTTGGAATTCGTGATACGACTTGGCTAGATATTTTAAAGTTCTATAATATTTTTATACTTTCCCAAGTTGTATTTAATTATAGGTAGGTAAGTTATTAGAACAGAGAACACGTCTCTGAAAAAGTAGTATCGGACGGTCCTTGATACGGACACCTGTCTTGATGGACGACTGACCAAGAAGACAACAGGGTACCGCTGGTTTCAGAAGGTTCAAAACCAATGTGATGCACATTAGGGAAGACCTAATTCAAGCAGTAGACCTCCAAAGGCTGATGGATGGATGGAAGATGAAGATCAGTAAAAAATGTAAACACAAACAAATTTGTAATGTAAATACGTATTTTGAGTGCTATTCTCTTTTTGTTATTACTAGAATTCACGTCACATAGAATTTATTTCTGAATACAAAGTTCTATTTTATTATAGAAGTAAAAATATTTTACATTTCGATCTCGAGACCTATTCTGAAGAAATTAAAGTTCCGCGAATTTCCTTGGCTTTGTACAGCGACGCCATTACATGTTCACAGTTCTGAGAAAATATTTAATCTACGACAATTCTTGAGGATTTAATTTTACTGTTCATTTTGCCGCATCCTTACTGCGACTTTTCGAATATATTAACTATGAGCTGTAACGTTTAATAATTTAACATAATGTAATTGAAAATCACAGTCATAATTAATTGCATAGGATTAATATTACTATGAAAAAATTTGATCAGATCAGTGATCTGACAAAATTTGTGGGACACTTCCATGTTTCGGAGGGAACTTTTAGCCATCTGATCCGGTTATCATCGTTATACAGAACTCATTAAACCAAGTTGGAGGCTTTCAGGCAGCAAAAATACCTCTCTACAATGAAGCAGCGTGAGTTATACCCTCAGCATCTTCAATCAAAAGAAACATGCCTTGAAGCCTTGACTTTAATATCTCATTGTGATTGAAGTGACGTATTCCTTAATGAGATTGCTCAATCCGCAAAGTTCGCAGTGGCAACTGCCTATTTATTATGCAGCAGGAACTAACAGGATGATTATGTAGAAAACTTTGCATGTAAACCTAATGAATAACGAAGTACATTATATTATGTATGTATAATGTACGAGCCCCGCAATACGACAAGTAAATGTAAACCATGAGCTTTACTGCACACTAGACACTAATTTTGTGGAATAAGTTTTAATTAGCATATTCCAGCTACTTAACATTTTTGTTTATTTATATTTTTTATTGCAGTCACAAATGTCCTTTTTCAAATCCAGTTCTTTTTGGTGCCATGTTTGATTTTTGGAATAAGGAGGCAATTAAATGACTTTAGTCACTGTTTTAATTATATGCCATCCCAGTGCAGGGATGCCCGTTTTTATTTTTAAATATTATGATGACAAGATACAATCATAAACATTAAATATATTAATTACAGCCTTATATAAAAACTTTTTGCTTTTTTGTGCTCAAAAGAGAGATCAAATATTCATTTCTTTTTCTGAAGATGGATACAGAAATCTTTTTTTACTTTTGAGACGTTGGTGCTGCTTTCTGACATAAACAGCGTTCAAAAGGTCGTTTCACCTCGAATAATTTGTCTTGTGACTTGGTTATAAAGAAAGTAGGATTTGAAATTGTATTTAATTTTAGATACAGAGAGATACTACTTGACACGAGTTCTTTACGTTACTGTGTAATTAAAACGAAGGTATAATAGAAGGAAAAGATAAGAAAAATAACATGAGTATTGAATTTTAACTCATTTGGTCCAGTAGTTTCGGTGTAAATATTGATTTTTCAAAAATCTAATGATACAGTTTTAAATTTCATCAAAATCGGCCCCGAGACTCCTTTGACCATTTATCGCTATTCCTAGTTCTTTGGTTAAAATTGGCCATTCACGCACACTTGAAAAATTCACTCTATATAAAGATTATAAATAAATCAATAAATTATGGTATGCTATTTTCACATTAGATACATGTTAAATATGTCTGCGATTTTATCCTACTTCATAGATTACATTTTGTATATCACTTTGGGATGTTACTAATATGAAATATTATTCCTTCCGTTATTGCCGCTAGTTGGCGGACAAACAGGTATGTCTGAATTTTTCAGTCCACTTAGTTTATTTATATGAAACACTTATAGAGCTTTTAATTTAATACTGCCTTAAATTTCAGACCACCCGCCATCTTATTTCTCTTAAATTAATTACGCATGATTTGTCTCTTTTATATAACTGCCATCCATTTATCTGTTTAATGACTGAGTAGAGAATTCACTTACGTATTTCATTGTCCTTTATTTTTCTAATATTTTAACATTAGTACGTTATTTATTCTTGTTTTTAAAGAAATAATAAATGATTTGGTATATTATTGTGTACTATAAAATTTCTGAAAAATAAACATAAAAATCTTGTAGATCGGATAAGCCAGAGTTAAGGTTTCTATAACAGGCGTAACCTGGTGTAAAAGCCTAGTTTATTTTCAGCATAGACAGTGGACTTTGATTAGCGTAGATAGATTTTGATTTAATTTTATATATTTTAAAACTTACTAATTTGACAGTCTAAAAATAAAATATTTTTTCCTTTTGAGAAATTATGTAAAAGTCAGGAACGTGGCGTGTGTCAAGGAAGTTGTAAATACGTTAAAGGCCAGCTGCCTAATGGCTGGCTGTATTGGTGGAAACGAAAGTTTATTAAGGTTGAGAAATGTCTGGGGAAATCTTAGCGCGTAATAGCGCTATGAAACGGCCAAAACGAGCTAAGTTCGAAATGTTTTCGTTCACATGCTTTAATGTTCGTGAGTAAACCGCAAGATACAACCTTTGAGAGTTTTACTTGTAACTAAAGTAAACTAAAGTGATAACGTACGTATAATACGGTTGATAACTCTATCGATAAAAGATATCTTTTAGTATAACTTACTCACTGCTGGGCAGAAGCAATCGAGAGCAAGGGCTGTAAGTTCGGATGTTGCAAAGGCCTTCGATAGGCTGTGGCACAAGGCATTACTGTCTAAGCTGCCTTCCTACGGAGTAGCCGAGAAATTACGCAATTGGATTGCCAGTTTTTTATCGGACTGGAGCATCAAAGTCGTCGTTGACGGACCATGCTCGGATACGAAGCCCATAAATGCTGGCGTCCCACAAGGCTCTGTGCTTCACACCTACACTGTTCATCATGCATATCAATGATATGCTTTGGGCCGGCGCTGTGCCCTAGCTGACCAAGTGGATCCGTTCAACCGAATTTAACGTCGAGCTATTCGCCTTGTCGACGATCCCAAGCTTGCATGAGTTGAGAAGAGATATAGTTAAGCTCTCTCTGCATATTCTAACGTCTGTATAATGGGGAATGTTCTGAAAAATTGTTTGGTTTAATTCATCACAGCATAATTAAGGTACCAGGTTCTATCAAAACCACCTGGATACCTAGCGTTCGTCCACAGTTCGGTTCTCGCGTAGTTTTCTACCCCGCAAGTATAAACTGTGGAACGAACTTCCTGCGCTAAACTTTCTCTCTAAACTATGAGATGGGGTTCTTCAAGAAGCGGTCTATAGTTTTCTTCGAGGCCGGCAAAGCATTGGTGACGCCCCCGGTGTTACCAATGTCCATGGGCGGCGGTGATCACTTACCATCAGGTGACCAGTCTGATCGTTTGCCTGCTCAAGGCAAAAAAAATCTTGTAAAAGTTTTTGTTATGATTTGTTAAGGTACCTACATTTAGCATTGATTTGTTATTGAAGAGTTTTACTAAAAAGAGAAATAAGCAACTTATTTGGGTACTGCAATTAAATATATTCTGTAATTTAATGCAAATCCAGATCAGATTTTAATATGAAATTAAATCATGACAATAATAAGTGGATAATAATCTTCGATATGGTATACTAGCGCTCTACCCGCGGCTTTGCTCGCATTTTCCGGGATATTAAGTACCCTATATCTTATTCCAGATCATGGTATTCTTGTATGCTAAATTTCATGAAAATCTGTTCAGTAGTTTTTGTGTGAGAATAGTAACTAACATCCTTACAAACTTTCACATTTATAATATCCATGTAGGATTTAACCGCAATAAAAAGCTAGATTATTGCACAATATTATCTTGAAATCAGCTGTAAGTTGATTTATGAGATTATACGAGTAGAACACTGCGCTGCAATCTGTTTAATAGTAAGTTATGATACGAATTATGAACGAGTTATGAACGAATCGAATATTAAGAATAATTCTATTTAAACTCACTCAAAGACATTAGCTGCCTTTAGCATTAAGAAGTTCTTTCTTTCTCTCTCTTATAGCTCAGGAATACATCGGTGATGCCTTTGCTGTTACTGCTGTCAGCATCTGGTACATCGTCAACGCGTTTGCCAGCTTTAAACATAAAAAAAAATTAAGAAAGAACCTCTTGATTGTATAAGTTCCTGGTGTACTGAATGGATCACTGCTCAAATTAAGACGGCTAATTAGTGTGTCCAAAGTTCTCATGCCGTCCAAATGCTGTTCAACATGGCTCATAGTGGATATTGAATTACATTATAAAATCCACAAAATATTGATACTGATGACTTATTGATTGAACGTAGCTAACATTGAAATATTTAAGAAAAACATATTCCTTCCTCCAATATTCTTTCCTTTCTCTAAATAAAACATTCAGTATTCAAAATCAATACCGTTGGTGTTGTGTAATTATCTAATATTCGCATTTAGTCGTCGACTTGTCATCGCGACCCACTTGACTGCGCTCAGAACCACGCCGTACTCCGAAATGGGTCAACGACTCTTAAGTAATTGTTCGATCCGGACCAGAGAGGCTTCTAAACGTGGGTTTATGTCGCTTATGGGACAGGCAAATATGCAGAACCTATGAGCCAATATCTCTTCACTGGGACCTATTTCGGAAGCTTTAAATGTAAGTGTTGGGCAATGAACTGGTGTTGGGTCATCAAAACCGTAGACGCTATGTAACATCGGGTGGATTATTGCGAGTACCTTTTATAATTGCAACATGTTACATATAAATAGCATAGTAGTACTAAATACTATGATAGTACCAATTATGGTACTTAGCTAGGGAAGTATAATATTCTTATACTTACTAATCAAAATTAAATTGGCAATACAAATAAAGCAATATGAAATAATCACTCGCATTGTCACGAGCTTTCTTGAAATTCAATAAACTAGGCGAATTAGGTTAACGTCTATTTTCATGTTAGCTCATCGACTCTGCTCAAGGAAAATAATATTATTATATAATAAAAAAGGTTTTCTCAAGCAAGGTTTGCTTAATAAGTCCATTTTATTTACATAACAATGACGTCTCACCTGTCGTCCTCGTAATTAAAATTGACCTTTTTTTCTTGATTATAATGGAACGGACCTTCAGTTTTTATCCACGATTTTTAATTATTCGAATCCGAGCAAAAATTTACAGGACATTTTGCATAAAACTAGGAATAGCAAACTTCAACAAAAGCAATCCTGTCTTTTTAAAGATATATTCTATCTACGACTACGACCATGTAATTTATTATATTTATTCTTTTTTATTCGATCACAGACTAAATTAAGTTATTATAAGGTACTTCTCAGATTGTAACTTCTGTGAACTGTGACTGTGAACAAATTACTCAAACTGGTTAACAATTTTATACAATTTTATTTTAATGGAGGACTATTTATGTAATCATACAGTGATAAAGTAATAGTCATTTGCCGTCATTATTAATGTGAAACTCGTTGTAACGAATGTAGTAAGCGCACGTGGGCTTGACCAGTGGGTATTCATAAATCAATTTAACACAACATTTGGACATGATAATACGATTAATTTATCAGTAGGAACGTAGCGATAAATTACCATGTTATTTGTGGTTTTTGTTAAATAAGTTTATTTTTATTAATTCAAAAGCGTTGTTATACTAATTGTTTAAATAACTAATTTTTTAATTAAGGAAAAGCAATATGCAGGAATGTTGATATTTTACACAGAAATGTCATGTGTTTAAGGTGGTTAAACTCAATTTCTTTGTCGTTAAATGGCCAGCCAGGAAAAATGCTTAAATACTCGTACTAAGAGGTACTGCGATAGTCAGATTTGAGGCATTAGATTGACCTAAAATTAGGTTTGTGTAAGTGCTCTTAATCCGGCAGTTTGTGTCGCTTTTAGGTTATCAGCCAAGACAAGCAACAGCGGACTAGGTAGATAGTTGTATGGGTGACCGCTGCAGCGCTGGTGGAAAAAAATTTAGAGGGTTTTCGTGTCTTATAGGGCACGTAATGCCATCGGTCGTGGTTGTTATCATAGGACATCCAGCGTGGGATTGGGGTTAGTATTTTAAGCCGCCATAATACGGCAAAAAATTCCTGCCATAAAAGCCGCCAAGTCCATTTTCTGGTTTTGTAAAAATGACTTGTATATTACATACTTAAATAAAAATGGTTTATTCATCAAAAAAAATTTTCATTGTTTTGTTTTTCATAATATGCCCCAATAAACACTTATCACAACTTACCTCGGCACTAAGAGGGTTGTGAAACGGGGAATAGTTTTAGATTTTTTCGATTTACTTATATTCCCTTTCTATTTTTAGTATATTTTTAATTAAATTCTATTAAGTAGTCAAAGAAACTAGCTATTTAAATGTTTAAGGTACGTAAAGGTAGGGCTGTTTTTGGCTGAGATATGTCAGGTAACGTAAAAATTGTCACAATCCTCCTAGATCTCCATTACAAAATTGACCACGTATGATTTTCACAAAAAAAAAAAGTTATTCCTAAATTTAAACATAAGCGTAATAATTTTAATATTATTAGATAGATATATTGAAGAAATATAGTGAGTTATTCATTATAATGTAATCTAGGCATAGGGTGTGTTTAATTTATTTTTTATAAAACGTTTTTGATAAATTTTCGTACCTTTCTTTAAGGAATAAGGATTTAAAAACTTCTACGTGTGAAGATTTACGAAAACGTATGAACCTACAGGAAGCTGTAGGTACTATTTGGAAATAAATATTAACATATTGTAGTTATTTTCATTCGAAAATTTAATGCCTGTGAGAAATATAGCGAACATAGTACGTCATATACAAAGGGTAAAAAGCATTAAAATTATTTCAAGAGCTTTTATCCAGTCTGAGTGCCAGCAAAATTTGTCACATCAATTAAATGATTTTACATCCGACACGACACTCTTGAAAGAGAGAAAAATAAAAATCTGAAGCGTGAAATCTACTTGTATATCGTGTCAATTAAAATAATAAGGTTGTTATAATTTACTCGAAAATCGCTAACGTTATTGATTGATTGAGGTAGCTAATTACCAGTTTTGTTAAAATTGTATAACTTAAATACCATATAGGTACGTATTTAAATACCTATCAATGGCCCACTACTGGGCACGGTTCTCTCCTCTTGAGGAGGCCTAGAGCATACTCCACCACGCTGCTCCAGTGTGGTTTGGTGAAGGGGTTAGTGGCTAACCCGAGTGTCGGAAGTTTTCAAACCGCCCGAGGGCCTCCGACATAGCTTAATGACTGTTATCTTATGATAACAACCGGGACCGATGGCTTTACGAGCCCTACGAAGCACGAAAACGCTCAAGAATTTCTTTCCACTAGCGGTCACCCATCCAACTACCGACCGCGCCCGTTGTTGCTTAACTTTGTCGATCACTTACGATCAACGCAAGCCGCCGGGCTATGAGCGCTTCAATTGATTATGTATACTAAATTACCTGCCTGCTTACTGCTTGCCTGTGTGCTAAATTTCATGAAAATCCGTTTACTAATTTTTGCGTGCAAGAGTAACATATAAAGCTTTCACATCATATAATATTAGAATTGTTTATATCGCGTGTAGTTTGATATTTATATTAATAGAAGGAATGTATGCGATCGAACCAAAGTTCAGTGAATCTGATACAATATTTTCAGTGTCTATCCACACTATCGACGAGTTGTTCGTGACAAATGAAGATGAATGTGCGGCGTGCAATAACTCCGGTATAGACAATCAACAGACTCTTCCAATAGACTCGGTCCGTCCTCTCGCGTCCTATTTTTATCCGGACCTCGTATTGCATTTACGAAGGTATGTAATGTGAGTATATTAATATTCTAGCGCTCTCTCCGTAGCTTTGCCCATGTTTTCCAGGATAATAAGTTTCTTATGTTTTATTGCAGGTTAATTCAAAATTTAAAATAATTTATTCATATAGGTATCACTGATACACTTATGAACGTCATTTTTTGGCTTTTCGGAAAGGTCATGCAGGAGAAAAAAAGCCGTAAAAGAACTCCTCAGCACATCTTTTAAAAATAAAAATACATGTTATATTTATAACAAAAAATATCACTAACTTGAACGCAACTGGTGGCAGAGCTGGTCATTGCCATGCGTTCTTTTTCATTTTAAGCAACCTTTAACTAAGTGTTGAGATTTTACATGATTTACCGGTACTAAATTTCATGAAAAACTAAACTGAATTTCCAAAAAAATATTTATATTAGTATTCTTGGGATCCCAATTACTATAAAAAAATTAATATTAAACTTATTTCATCAGTTTCATCTTGGGTCTGAAAGGGTTATAATTATTGTTTTTTTTTATCGCATTCTGGAAATAACAACCCAACAATATTTTCCCAACTTCCAAACATTTAGAAATAATGTTAAGGCTGAAATCAACACGTAAGGGAACATACCAAAACCACGTAACCCATTTTTTCCAACTTTTTACCCCCCTCCCCCCCCTTCGTGACCATCCGTAGTATATGAGAAGACCCCCCCCCCTCCCCCCTAGTTTTCACGTGGTAATTGATAAATACGGTTTTCAATACTTTTTTGCAAAAACAGAATTAAAAAATAATAGTTTTGCTTTTATTTGACGACTTTGTGGCGCAATGGTTGCTAAAATATTGACTACGTGACAAAAACCTAAACCCCCCCTTCCCCTCTGTGACCAATCGTGGTGTTTTGAAGACCCCCCTCCCCCCCTAAATGAGGCACGTGGTTTTGGTATGTTCCCTAACCCTATTTGAGTTATAGCTGGAAAAGTCCAATCCCGTAGTATTTCTGGGCGTGGACACGATCAACTCTGAGTAAATGCCACCAATTTATCAACTTAAATACAGTCGTATATTTTCATAATGATTACTTTCTTTTCAAAGAACCCCTATAGCTTTTGTTAGTCGCAGTATCTGTGTAATAACATCTAATCAATTTTATGGAATATCAATGTTTAGCGTTATTATTATTTTTGTATACTTATTCAAGAACGATGATTTATCTGGAAACCAATTTGAATACCGTTATTTTCGTAAATACGCTGTTTGATTAAATTTAAACCGAACTATCTTTAGATCTTTAGGAAAATTAATTTGGGTCCAAAGATAAGGTTATTAAATTTTAACTGGAAATGATAGCTGCGTAGTAAACTATTGTAAGTTCATAGACTATTACTAGTCACTAACTTGGCTGTAAATTCATCATACATGCTACTGCCGTGAATTTTTTCATATGTACAATACCTATCATTTATTAGCTATTGGTTATTTATTAGTTCATTATATTATATAATTATTACATTTTTTTTCGATTTGAGGCGACATTTGAAATCGTAAAAAACCAGCATACGAAAATGTTTCCGAGGCCAATCCATTTTTTGTTAAGACACGATATTGCAATTTACCTCCTAAAAATTATAGGCTGAAATTGGAATTGTTGTATTTTCGATTGTAAATAATCTCGGTTGCAAAATGAAACGGCTAATGTGTTATTTATCGTAAGGAACATAAAAACTGTATTTCTTAAATTATTTTTTGCTCATGTACATATTTATATTTGCCGGGATGTTCATTTATAACTACAATTCGATAGATAGCGCTAATTTTAAACAAACTTATTCATGGATTAAAACTATATAATGTATATGGAATATTATAAGTTAATTATAGTAAGTATCTATCTATAGAATATAATAATGTAGTATTTTAAAAGACACAAAATATTCTCAATCTGAATTTGATGTTTAACGTATGGAATGTTTCATACATTCAGCCAGTTCAGATTCCACTGTATTTCAGTAGCGCAGGTGTTCAAATCAATAGGAGAAAAAAAGTGCCGTGTGAACGACATTGGAGTGATCTGATGGACTATAGCGTACATTGTTTCTATGCTGAGTTATTGCATTCATCTTATTTCAATTTTACACCGTAGAGACTGTAGCTATGGAAATCTTTGGGACTTAAATCTAATACCTTTAAATGAGCAATTCTTGTATATATATATATATATATATTTTCTGAATCTCTGAAACGGCTCCAACGATTTTCATGAAATTTAGTACGCAGGGGGTTTCGGGGGCAATAAATCGATCTAGCTAGGATTCATTTTTAAAAAATGTCGTTTTGTCCGTGTTTTCAGGCAATGAAAACGGCTACAATAGACTCTTCCTGACATCTATTGGCGAGTAGCTACACTAAAGCTAAAGCAGATGGCGTTGTTAAGCAATACTAAACCGAGCTAAGCTCGGTCATCCGGGTACTGGATTAATATCCATATTATATCATATTACATACTTAGATGAAGAATCTCAAGAAACCGGCATAATCAAGTTTTCCATCATTTTGTGTCTTTTTACTCGACTTCCAGGGAAGGGTTATGTTTTTCGCGCGTATCTCGTATGTATGTATGTATGCATGTAATATTCTTTATTACCTCATATCTTCTAAACCGTTGGACCAATTTATGTATTTAAAAAAAACAAATATAGTGGCTGTGAGATGCCTTTGATTGAAGTATCAAAAAATAAATTAAATATTATAATGCAACTAGCTGTGTTGCCCGCAGCTTCGCACGCGGAAATTATGCTAATCATAATTTTGTACCCCTTACAGAAGAAAAATTAAAAACAGGTTAATTTAATATTGAACTACTTATATTTAGGAATTTATATACTGAAATCTACGATACAATAACAAATCATTCATCCGGGCGGGAGCGGGTTTTGAAAAAAATACAACATTAATATTATATAATTTGTTTTTTCTTTTTCCTGAAAAATTTCAAAAAACTAGAAAAATGATTTCCTTCAATTAAAGGAGGAACGTTTTCTGCAAATTTAAAGGAAATATTAATTAAATAATAATTAATAATTTTCCATACAAAGTTTCATCTTGTTTCCGGGGAAATTTTTTATTTTTTTCGGGAAGAAAGGTTTCTAAAACATGACCCAAAGTATAAGGAACAACTTAACTAATTTCCGTCGAAATCAGTTTAAAGGTTTTCATGTGATGCCGATATCAGAGAAACAGATAGACAGACAAACAAATTAAAACAAAATTTTGTTGGTGCTCTAACACGTTATTAAAGTGCCCTCCCCCACTCCCGCTCCCGGTCCCTCTCCCTCCCCCTCCCCTTCCCTTCCCCTCTCCTCCATTAGCCCTCCCCTCCACTCCCCTCCCCCCATCCCTTCCACTCCTCTCCCCCTCCCACCCCTCCGTTAGCCCTCCCCCTCCCCCTCCCCTCCATTAGCCCTCCCCCCCTCACGCTATCCCTTCCCTCCGCTCCTCCCCTCCCCTCCCCTTCACCTTCACCCTCCCCCTCCCCCTCCTCTCCGCTCCCCTCCCCTCCCCTCCCCCTACGCCTCAACGCTACCCCTCCCCTCAGTCTCCCCTCCCCTCCCACTCCGCTCCCCTAAAAAACCTAAACCTAAAACTATAAGTTAAAAGTACCAACAAAGTACATTCACTGATTATTAGGCGATACGAAGTTCGCCAAGACAGCTAGTGTTAAATATTTATTTAATGATGCCAAAGAAGTACATATACGTTTCTTTTTTTTGTGAAAGCTATAAATTACTATAATTTTTTAGCTTACACAAAAAAAAGATTGTGTGGTTTTATGAAACCACGGTATAAGTGAAACTTTTTTTCGTATTGTAGACATTTAACTAAAAATTTTTGGATAAATATTCGATTTAGGGTATATTAAAATGGCATCATCCTCGTTGATCAGTTTTTCGGACTGATTAACTGTGTCGTTGTTTATCAAAAGCAAGAAATAGCAACATAAGTATATACCTGGTCATCATCAGACCTTCAGAATGTATCATGTAGTAGCACCCGTACTCAATCAGATAAATGTTGAAAGCTAGGTCATCCTAAGTACTTCCGTTACTGAGAACCGATAAGTACATACCTGGTCATCATCAGACCTTCAGAATGTATCATGTAGTAGCACCCGTACTCAATCAGATAAATGTTGAAAGCTAGGTCATCCTAAGTACTTCCGTTACTGAGAACCGATAAGTATATACCTGGTCATCATCAGACCTTCAGAATGTATCATGTAGTAGCACCCGTACTCAATCAGATAAATGTTGAAAGCTAGGTCATCCTAAGTACTTCCGTTACTGAGAACCGATAAGTATATACCTGGTCATCATCAGACCTTCAGAATGTATCATGTAGTAGCACCCGTACTCAATCAGATAAATGTTGAAAGCTAGGTCATCCTAAGTACTTCCGTTACTGAGAACCGATAAGTATATACCTGGTCATCATCAGACCTTCAGAATGTATCATGTAGTAGCACCCGTACTCAATCAGATAAATGTTGAAAGCTAGGTCATCCTAAGTACTTCCGTTACTGAGAACCGATAAGTACATACCTGGTCATCATCAGACCTTCAGAATGTATCATGTAGTAGCACCCGTACTCAATCAGATATGTTGAAAGCTAGGTCATCCTAAGTACTTTCGTTACCTAGAACCGATAAGTTAAGAACCGACCGTCACGCAACATGCGACACACATACCAAAAAGTTTGAGACGATGTAATAAAAGTTTCACTTTAAAAAGACCTCTTAACTTCAAAAGTTTAAGGGATGAAATTCCAAAAAAACTTAATACTTCCAAATTTTGTTTCTAATCTGGACCTAATATATAAATGTTCATGTTTTTAACTTAAAAAATGACGAAAATGCGTAATAAGTTATAATACCTAATTTTGGAGTTTTCTAGATTATTGGAGGAATTTCTAGAACATTTTATATTGATCAGAAAATTGGCATACAATCTAGATAATTTAAGAAATTTCTAGGTCATTCTAAAATCTAGAACAGTTAAAATGTTTTTATATTAATGATAATCGCACATTTCTAGAAATCACACGCTGTTAATTCTTTAGAGGAATAACTGGTTGTTGCAGCGAATAATTGAAACTTTTTCGAGAGCACACATTTTATTATTGTAAAAAAAGTACAGAGAGGATGAATGCATTCAAGCGACAGTCGACAGATAACAAATAATATTGCGTGGATAGCTTCCTAGTCATGTACCAGCAATGCGCGGCTCTACAAAACATTGCTCCCACGAAAAAGTAGGCGTTTCAATTCAACACGTTTCAACCCCGTATCTTCTACACCCTTATAGGTATCAACTTGCAACCACCCTTATCTGAGAATTGAGCCTCGTACTTATTGCGACATATACACACTATGCGCTTGCAACGTGCAGTATTGGCTGCAAAGTGAAATATAGGGACACACACGTCCTCTTTTATATATATAATAGATATGGGTGTCAAATTAATCATTTTGATATTTTTAACATGCCAAAAATACAATTATATCTACAACTAGTCCTTTAAAATATGAAAGTCAAAATAAATCCCTACGGATAACGAATGCAGCCTGAGACCTGATTCTAAAGTTATAAATAAAACTGACGCATTTCCCGCATCAAGATAGAATATTTTTGTTGCAAAGGAGGTCATGTCTATGCAAAAATGTCGTAGAGTTAACAGAAGTCTTAGTTCGTTTAATAAACCAAGAGAAAAAGGGTTACTTTTAATTATCAGAACAAAGGTACGGGTATTGTAATGTAAATGAGGTATCATAGCTATTTTCCAACTTACTGTATAGAAGCAGAAGTTTACAGCAATTTGAGTTAATGCAATCACGGGAACCACGCTCAAAGGAAATGATTCGCTCAATTTAGAACTCCTTTGAATGTCTTGCTTTGCTATGCTTTGCCACCTGGGTTTGTTAGTGTAAAGGCGGAAGTATTTTTTGTGTGATTGATGATTGATGGGTGATGAAATCATCATCTTAGAATACATCACAAACACGACTCGGGAACAACATTTATCCATCTCATCATCATATGAATCATCTGCCTTGCCCGGAATCTAGCCTAGGTTTAAGCACTAGCAATCAGGCTACGGGGCCAAAGCAGGCATATTTAGTTACCTATTACTATTTTTATGCATTGAGATTTCCTTACCTCATTTATCTATTTATTAAAAAAGCGCCAAAATAGTATTATTTTGGTACCCACTATAAAAAAATTGCAGAGCTAAGTGTCATGTTATTTTATTATCATTTTTATAATGTTCTTGTCTTTTTGTGTTGTCCATGGCACGCATAGTGTGGGGCTATGATTTTGTAGCGGTTATTTATTGTATTTTGAAACCAAAAAGCCAAGGTGTTTAAATATTATAATAAAGTTCCAGCGCACGAATAATAATCTGGCCTTCTCCTCTACAAGTTTTACTCAACGCGGTTTTCATTCCAGGATTTTGCTGACAGACTGCAAAATTGTACTGCGGAACGAGTGGAAACCCGCATTTCTCGTATTTACCTCTCGCATACATTAGATCAATACCGCATGTGCAATCAAGGCATCATGCGGTGGCGGCAACTTAACTAATGAAAGAGGTTAAACATATGTGGAAGTCATAGAGAATGTTGCAAGGAAATATGTATTTAAACACTACCGTGAATGTAGCTATAATATTTCTGTACCTGTAATAAAAGTAATGAGAGTAGTTTGTGAATTAATATTAAGTAAAATATATTAGGTATCCATTTAAGTACCTACTTAACTTTGTGTATATTTTTGTCCCTTTAATTTTCGATAGACATTCACTTTCTTGTTGTCTTAACTATTTAATGTAGTGTGAAGTGTATTGTTAAGGATAAATATACGAATAAAATATAAGAATAATTGATATTTTATAGTAGTAGGTATGTAGAGAGCACAAGTATTTTCTTTACTTTTTATAGTGCTTCATTACTTTTCTACTTGGGTAAGTGGAGATGTAGCATAGTGTTAAAGTGCACTAACCTAGTAAGTGCCTATTTACACTTACCTTGAAGAAAACGGGTAAAAGCGTTGACTTGTGTGATATAAGGTTCCGCTCTATTTTGTTCGTAAGTGTATTAAATAGTAAAAAAGTAAC
The DNA here is from genome assembly GCA_963932265.1 of Thymelicus lineola. Lineage (NCBI taxonomy): Eukaryota > Metazoa > Arthropoda > Insecta > Lepidoptera > Hesperiidae > Thymelicus > Thymelicus lineola. The sequence continues at coordinate 7,308,059 of OZ010700.1, read as the reverse complement.
AGCTATAGGGTCTTTATAAGAGCACTAGCTGTACCTCGCGGTTTTACCCGCGTTAATTTGGAAAAAAAAAACTACTAAAATATATGATGTTGTATAATAGCCTATAGCCTTCCTCGATAAATTGACTATCAAACACTAAAATAATTTTTCAATTGAAACTAGTAGTTCCTGAGATTAGTGCATTCAACCAAACAAACTCTTCAGCTTTATAATATTAGTATAGATTTGAGGCCAAAACAGTCATATTTAGAATTTCGGTCATGTTTGCTCACGCATAACGCAAAAAGATGCCAAATTAGATGCGATTTTTACAATAATAAAAATTAAAATTCATCTTGATATGTCGCATAGAAGCTGAGATTCTAATAAATTCAACATTCCACACGTACGAAGTCGCGGGCAAAATCTATGTATGTAGTTCCATTCTATGAGTATTCCAGTATTTATTTTACAGAGTTCAATGGTCGCACCGCTCACGTAGTAGGTTAAAATATAGATACATAATATATGGAGTCGCTACTAGTTTTCATGCTATTACAGTAGGTACCTACTTTTTGTGCGAGTACAGAAGTGATAATGATAACAACTTATGAAATAGTAGGTACTATTTTAGATAAAGGTTGAATATGTCTTGACCTTAAAGCTCTAACAAGAGCGGATCTAGTAGATCTGTTTACGGCATTTAATTACAAATTGTAATGCCGTAAACGAGCTTTCATTAATTACAAAACAGATTGTACAATACTACATAAGGTACCATTTATTTTCTAACAAACAATGTTTCATTTTATAAAATTCTCTAACTTAGGCATAAACCACAGAACCTCAAAGGATCTGTGGCTTTCTTTGTGCTGCGTACTTTAGTAGCAAGTGGTTACGGTATCAGTTTTACTGAGAAATTCGCTGAGATAGTGTAACAGTTACGTACATAATGCTTTTACTTAGGGTGAGATTATATAAAGCGTACTCAGACTTTGACTTTGCTCAGACAATGTTCAAATGTGCTAGATGACTGACACTGTTAATAGGAAAAAAACTTACACATAATAATATTAAACGACTAACATTATTGTTGATTTTGGACCATTATTTTTGTTCAGAGATTTGTTAATAAGAATTCTTGACAAAAAAATAACCAACTTCAAAATTAGAGATAACTCAAAAACTACTCGTCAGATCTCACTGAAACTTTAGTGGGACTACATGACAAGTACCAGCTTTTGATTAAAAAAATAATCATTAAAATCGGTTCACCTAGTCGAAAGTTCTGACTTCTGAGGTAAAAAACAAAAAAAAATACAGTTAAATTGAACATTCCTTTTTTATGTCGGTAAAAAAGTCATTTAAAACGGCTAGTGTTAAGGTTCATTGAGGACCGGGTTTAGGAGTTTATATTCAAAAAGGATTCGTCTTTTACACCTTTAAATAACATTAAGTCAAAAAATCCTTATACCAAGCGCATTAAATTCGACTGCGGTCAAAATGGATAGATTATTTGGCTCAATTTAATTTTACGAGGCAATTCATTGGAAATTATGGAGCACCAGCAGGCCTGACAGTAGTCGATGTTTGCCAAATCCTCGATTATGCCGCTATCCTCGAAGACCCCTTATCATCGCTACTCCTACGTCACTCCCTACCAATTTGCGACGCTCCCTGCCATTACACATCATTGCCTAAAATTGCTTCTCCTACGATTTCTTCAAAATGACTTTTTATTAAGCAAATTTTACATATAAATAGAGTTTTGTGACGAATCACTTTTTTATTGTCCATAAAAGCTTCGTCTTTATTTAGTAAGATGACGTTTTGAGAACGTAAAAGCACAGCGGTGCCACTAAACACGGTTTATAGCTAATTCGATAATCATGATGACAATAAAGATTGAATGAAAGTCTCATTAGATTATCTTAATATTATGAAGTTGGCTCAGGCAAAGTTAACAGATAAACATAATGATAAAGTTGCAGCATATTCACAGCTTATGCATAAGTTATATATCCAATGCAAGCAGAACTTCAAGACTCACCGTTAGACCTTATATGCCTGTATTCAGTTTGAAATGCATAGAAAATAAATAACGTGGATATTGTACGTATTAACTAATAGGTTGACAGATGGTGGGCCTGAAGAAGACAGCGGGTAGCCGCTGGATTTAGAAGGCTCAGGACCGGTCAGGGCGGCGCAAGTTAGAGGAGTCCTATGTCCAGCAGTGGACCTCGAAAGGCTGATGGATAGATGGGATTATCTAATAAAAATACAGACACTCACTTAAGTTAGACAACAAAATATTATTTTTAATTAAATGCATATTTTCTTTTTCAGTAACTAAACTTACGTAATCAAAGGTTGTGTGGATGAGAAAACCTTTTTGCGTGTCTCTGATACCAAAATAATACGAAGAGGCATTATTAATTGCTTTTGCAGCAAACATTATTTACATAAAGCCAATGCAATGTTTTTAGATATTCGTATAAATAGGTAGATATTATCAATAAGTTTGTAGTTCTATCGGTTCTGTAACTTCTGTATTATTACGCGAAACAACCATTTCTCGTCAGTTTGTAACCACAAAATGTTTTCAAGTGTACTTAGGTAACTAGTACTTCGATATCTGAGCAGCAACATTCAGGCTTCCCTTTAAGTTTATTGTGTTAAGTAAGTTTATTAAACGTTAACTTGCCAGTTTCAGTATTCTGTTTCTTTGAGTCTTATAATTATCGTTGCACAGTGCATAGCTTTACAGCAGAGGATTTTTAATCAAATGTATCTAGTAATATGCTGAAAATTTAATATGACAGCATTTACATTAAAAAAAAATTCATATTGTTTGTAATCGTAATGTTTACAAAATGTTTATATTCCTAATACTTAATTTCTAAATACTTAACTTCTTAATACTTCCTATACTAATTGAGTCATTAGTAGTAGTTGTTATTCCGATTGTTTATTGGTTATGCAATAACCATCCATCAACCTTTACGAGTCCATTGCTGTGCATAATTTGATTTAAATTAAATATCAATGTAAGAGGTATAATAATGAAGTATTAGTTATACTACTATTGAAGTAAATATTTATTATTTTGTTAATTAATTACGGTATGTCAATATTAATCAAATAATTTGTTATAATAAATTAGTTAATGAATCAGGAATTTTTATATTTTACGTCTTGTTTAATTCAGAGTCATCTCTGTAAATCTCAAAAAATAAAAATAGTTGATAACTAAATAATTTCAATGGGTTGCAGTCACAACACCAGGAAACTTCAAGACCGTTATTATAACATTACGATTTTGGAGGAAGAAATTCATATTATTAGGAGCAACTCACAATTTCATTTGGAAATAGGCTCACGCCTCAATAAGCGTTGTGCTTACCGGCGTAAATAGACCTCTCTCATTATCCTACTCGCTTTTCCTTTAAATAAGGAACAAGCACGACGGGGAAGTTAAACAGCTCTCACACCGCTGGATAATGTTCTGAGTGTTGGTGGGAATTATTAATAAGGGATTATTGCTACTAATATGCAGGGAGAATTTGCTATATCGACGAAACAGGAAAATTAGAGGAATGATAAATTACTAAAGAAGGATTTGCTGTGAATTAATTTGATTTTTAGGCATACTCACACCGAGCATAGCTTAATGGATAGCATATGTTTACCAGATAATCAACGCTTAGATGAAGTATGTAGCTGTCTTAAAAACCATTACCCGATGTATTGAATTGCTATCAAAGTAGTTATGTACGGTGCATTTTTATGTAATAAATTATGGCGTATTCATAACAACATACCTATAAGCTTACCTTACTATCAGGTGGATCGTCAGCTCTTTTGTCGGCTATGTCCATAAAAAAGCTTTATATAATAAATAAATAAATAGAATAATTTTGGTTAACGAATTGTTTTGTCGATTCAGGATTTACAGTAGGTATGCGAATTAAAATAGATTTTTATCCATGATGTAACAATACATTATAATTGTAGCTATTAAGACGTTTCGGATGAAAAATAATTTAAAAGGCAGTCACTGACAATTAAGTACTTTGCACGTAGCAATGGCGAATACAAGCAATAAATTGCACCACAGTGGATATGTCACGAAGACACCGTCAGCTCCCTGGTGAAATGAAACTTGTTTTCGGTTTGACCTGAATTTTCACCGGGATTTTATCTCATATTCAAGTACTTTTGAAAATGAAATTTTAGTAATTTGTGTATTTTTTTGACTATTTTAAACGAATCAACAAGAATAACTTCTATTTTTTTCATATTAAGAAATAGTTCATTCTTATTTATTTACATACTGAAAATAACCGAGTTATAATAAAAATATTAGACGCATCAACATTTAAAATAATTTACAATTCTTCATAATATTGTATAGATACATACCTAGATGATACCTTGTAATATTTACACGACGTACACAAGCTTATTCAACTCTTTGTTAAAGCAGGCGGCCATTTTTAATTACTATCGACGCCATTGTTGAAGTTCCTGACATCTCCTCGATGGCTGATCGGCAACGTTACAAGTATCATCAATTCCTCTGTACTGTTATCGGTGTAATTGAGGATTTCCCTATCTTTTTTAATTAAAACCAACGAGATTTTTTACAATTTGTATTGCGTTCTGAAAATCATAATTAAAGACAGCTGTCTGATATTTTTTCATATTATAATTACACTTTCCTTGCAGCCAGATAATGAGTTATTTTCGAAATAGGTAACTAGGTACATAATGGGGGCCATACACGATCAAGTGTACTGTACTTGTCAAGTCAGTAGTTTGACTTGTCAAATTTGAAGTTTGACTTGACGCGCCATCCAGTGTGCATGTGGTAACTACATATATGGCCAGATAGTTTACCGTGGCCATACACGATCAAGTATTACTGGATGCCGCGTCAAGTCCGCTTGACACTTGATCAAGTACACAAGATCGTGTACGGCCTCCATAAGGATTACGAGTATAAAATTGAGAGAAACAAATGTATGTCCATCGATTTCTAAATCCTGCACATACATATTTCAAGCAAATAAAATTAGAGCATAACAAGTTAACCTATTAACCTATTTATTTTTTGCTTGGGTTAGGGAAAAATTTGTGAAGAATCCTCAAGATTTTTCTACATGTGATCAGTATCTGAAAGTTAAGGATAATGTTTATAAAACGGGTCATTAAAGAAGATCAGTGCATTATCGTACTTAAGGGTTAATGAATAAGAATTTTGCTTTTATTAACATGATAGTTTCATACCCAATGACCCTTGAATAGTTTTAAGGATAGCAAGCAGGACATGTTACGGAATCGGGGCACAAGCTCAGATTTGGACAGATAAGGCACGACATAGCACTCTACGTTCTTTTGTAGAAATATTATTAATCATGCTGAGATTTTATGAAAAAACTTGAAGGATTTTCAATTGACTGGTACACAGGACGGCGGAGGCTCTCCAGTTTACGTGAGCACAATCTTGCTTCGTCGTCAGTTTTAAAATTTAGCATTCAGGAAGAAATTTAATGCCGACAAATTCAGAAGGTCTGCGTCTTTTGTGCATGTGTTTTCATTCGTTCTTGAACATTTTTTATTTATTACTTTACCTCTTTATTTTATCTAGGTATCTTTTATATCTGAGCTGAAATCATAATATGAATTATTTAACTAACATAACATTTCAAGAGAATAGACATGCCATGCAGTAAAAAGGTATTCAAAATAAGCTGCACGGTGTATATTATTAATACTTAGGAATCTGAATAAAATTCTGCATTCCCAATATAATACTATTTTATTCTACTACTAAAATTGTTAAATGAAATACAATTTGAACATTACAAAGCCCAAAAAGCCAGTCATAAGTTTGTTCCGATTTGTAACTCACTATTGGAGTTAGATAAGTTTTATTGCTTATTAGGATACTTTGTAAGTTTCGACAAGATTTCCTGAATAAGTAAGAGTAAGCTTGAAGCAATTTAGTTGTTTAGGCGCTCTCGAGTTTAGGCCTTAGTAACTCAAAAGTTTAATACTTAACTTACTTTTAGTGTATTACATCCAATTTAAACTTTTTAAATCAAATATGTTTTTCAAATCTTACTACCAAAGACAAGAATACAAAATGAATACCCTTTTTGTTTCAAAGAATTATAATGTGGATATCGTTTTATTATTATTGAACAATAGGTAAAATATATTCATTAATACAATTGTCTTAATATTCAAACATCTTAACAAACTTGCGCTCAGATAGGATACCTACATTACTTATGTTTTTTATCATACCTCTTTCCTATCCTCTATTTTATCCATTTCGGGGATGAATTATTCATGTCCTTTGCCCCTATTCATATTGGTTGGCCTTTTCTCCCAGGCTCTATGTCAATCATGATATTGACTCATTTTGAAATAATTAAGTTTTAACCTCATATTTTGATTTTCAAAATATTAAAAATATTTGAAAAAATACTAAGCGACAACATAGTAACGTAAATGACAATGACGCTTCCGCTAATACACTTTGTTGGACTTTTACACAAACGAGAATTACTCCTGACAATCTTGATTAGTGTCCCCAGTACCTCTAATTTTGATTTACCGCAACAGACGAAATAAAGACGTTGAAAAAAAAAAGAAAATAAAAACGCGACCAAATAGAAGAAAGGAGTCTAAAAAGCTTTCACATTCGACTTTTTTCGTCTGCTGGTTGTTAGCGCATAATTTTTGGGCTGCTAGAAGCATAATACTTGTTTTGTGGGAAAGTGAAGAAAGATGCAAGATTTGTATTAAGCAACTATTTGTCATAAAAATGTATGTATCCATCTTTATCCATTCTTCCTATTATGTTCCATAAAACAACTTTTCACGTTCAAAAATGTTCTAAGCATTTTCAGAGCTTATTAATTGTGAACCAGTAAGTTTATTATTGCGTTTTTCCTGTTTTCCACATACATGTAATATCCATTTAACGTTGTCGCAAAAGAATCTGTTATTCAAATTTACGCTTTGATAAATGTACAATTTAGGTATAATGTATACGTTTTCCAACCCCATTAGAGTTCTGGAAATAAAATCCCGAAAATCTGCCCTGGCTATAAATTTTCTGTTATGTATATTTAACAAAAGATACGGTACACAAGTTATTTCAGTGTTATCTAACATAATGTTTGTGTAAAACGATTCGTTTAGTTGAGAAAACAGTTTTCCCTTAACGTCTCTCGAGAATTGAACATTGATTCATGCATAAGTGTATCAGTGATACCTATATGAATAAAATATTTTGACTTTGACTTTGAATGCTCGAGGTCCTTCTGCTTGGTATCTAGTAGTTTATTTTTGTATGGAAATATCTGGAAAACGAACTGATGATCTACCTGATGGTAAATGGCTATTGTCATGGACATGTAACTTATGCGTTGCTAGAAAGAGAGAAGAAGAAGAAAGAAAGATCTGGCTGTCATGCCAGAACACGACGAGTTGTTTGGCGACATGTTAATAAATAAAGTAGACTGCATTTTAATACCTTTTGTCCGCTTGAAGCTGTAAAGAGTATCAGGGCCAACAGCAACTATTCATTTGATAATAAAAACCTCCTGGTTAGGGTAAAATATCGTGTGAAAAAGTTTATCTCTAAAGGCTTCTAAACAAACAGGAACGAACAAACATATACCGTCAAAGTTATACACCAACTTAAGTTTCATGCAAACGCTCCAGATTATGATATTAATTACTAAGGCATGAGGATATAGTTATGTAAGGTAAAGCCTTACACTTGATATCTAAGAACATAATAGTAACTAATACCTATTGTAGGTAATATGTTTGACCTAGCTTAATATTCTACAGGGAACTTATAAAATATATTATACTTAGATACTCTTTGGTATAATTAAGTTTGTACGTAACTTTGAAACTTATTCCAAGTTAATGTTTGTAATAACACTAGCACTGTTCATTGCTGCGCTTGTACAAATTTAGAAATAGACGCAATATAGTTGCAGAAAGGTAGCAAAGTACAAATCCTCTTTACGAGCTATGCCGTGGGAATTTGAAATATCCAGAAAATAGATATAAGTGGTTGTAATACTCACTTACTTTTTAAATTAGTTTAAAAGTCTTACTTAAAGTGAAAATACTTGTTGATATTATATCTGCAAAAATGTTGTCACTAATCCACCTAATTACTATCATTTGAAACTTTTTTTTGGATATTTACGATTACAAATAACACAAGTTGAGTTAAGAGCTTTCAAAATAACATAGCAATAACTAAACATCATACATCTTAGCGTTAAACTCTAATTCGGCAAATCCGAGTATATTAACACGTTACGCTTAATAAAGATTTCCTGAACGTTACGAGTATGTGCTCGTTGGCAACAGTTCCGTAATGACTCAAGCTAGGCAGAAATGCAGTGAAATATGTTGTAAGGCAAACTTATAAGTAATTCGTGCGAGGAGGGAGGCAAGGAGGCACTCAACAAGTCGCTTCGTCGGTCGCGTCTCAGTTGTACACATTTATTGAATTTCACGCCTCAGTTTCCCCGACGATTCTCGTGCTCCGAATTAATATTAGTTTTTTAAACGGACGCTCCCAAGACTAAGTAGGCACTTAACCATTTCCATCCTTACCCCTGCGGTTTGGCTTGTAACTTATTCCGGCTACGTTTCATAAAGCAAATTTCGACTGTCTTTTAGGACACTCGCGCACAAGACTCTTTGCATCTCAAAAATAAATACGAGGTGTAATTTTGTGTTTATCGAGGCAGAGATTTTAATTTTTAAGCTGGTGAATAGAGAAAGATGTAGGTCAGAGGTTGCATTTGGAGTAAATGAAGTTCGTTGGCGTTTTTCGTGCACTGCGCCAAGAGTTGGCTTTGCTACATCCGAATGTAAGCTAAGATGGCTGGTGTTTTTGGTTGTTAAGAGATAAGGCATTATTATTATTATTAAAAAACTTATAAAAGGTGATATGTTAAAACTCATGATATTTTAAAGACAAACTATTAAATAAATACTTAAAGTAATTAATAAAAATTTAACCCCTTATTAAAGTTTCATAAAATTTGTCAAATGAAATCTTCAATGTATTTTTGTTTATAAACGATATATTATTTATACGTTTTTCTTAACAAAACAAAGAATTTCAAAATTTTTACAATCCTTCAATTTTTAATGTAAATGCCAATAACATTTTAACGATAACATCGATTTAAAGATATATCTATAACTGTATTTATTTACGTATCATCCAAATAGTAAAGTTTAGTTAAGTTATGTTCTTAATATTGCAGATAAAAAACTGGTGCATAGAAGCTTAAATATGATCCCGAGCGGGAATCTCTCGAATAGCAAATTACTAACATCTTCTGCCTTAAGTTGATTGCAGATGCATTGCCAATCTCCAGCCTTAATTGGGACATCCCGTTTTCAATTTCTATTTGCATGAACCGACTTGGAACGCCGCTATTTGCGAATTCATAAAACTTAAATGAAAATAGGTTTTCATTACATTCATTTTTAGGGTTCAGTAGTCAAAACGGAACCCTTATAGTTTCGTCATGTGTGTCCGTCTGTAGTATAGGTGGATAGGTACAACGATTAAAACTACAAAGGCGAATAATAAAATCTTAAAAAAAATCAGTTTACCTCATTGAAGTATTATTACTAGCGTAGAACGGACGAGCGGTTGAAAAGGTTTCTCAAAAATATTATGGGTATTTAAGGACTATTTTTCGATTCAGGGGTCCGTTTGAAACATGACAAAGTAACTGACAAAATAATGTGAAGTGAGTTTGAATGAAAAAGTAACTGACAAAATAATGAGAAGTGAGATTATAAATAAAAAATGAGTAGCCAACAGGCAATCAGTCCATTTAATGGAAAGGCTTTCCATTAAATGCTAATGGATCTTCGTAAACAGAACAAAAGTCAAGCACGTCACGTTCATGACATTATCTGACAAGTAACAAATTTTACGAGGATACCAAAATAGTAGCTATTCATTCATCACAATATTTAGTTTAAGCATAATCATTAACAAATCAACGTGAAAAATAAATTTTATCAAGATAAATCATTATGTTCACTGTTTTATAGGAGACCCATGTATGCCATGTAGATAGGCAGGTACCTACTCGTATCAAATTGTATGAATAAGTGAAGTATTGAAGTAGTTTGTTTAAAAACAACAAAAATTTGTTATTTTATTATAAATTATTACGTCCTAAAAATTATTGTAGGTATTTACTTGGTTTAAAATATTTAATTTTATAAGAGTGACGACTTGTTTGTTGCCTGTTGAGAGTGTCGGTCGTACTTATCGCTTGTCTATGTTTGCCTGTCAATATTATCGAATACCATTGGTGTGTTTGTATAAAGTAACAGTGAATATAGTATATGAATGAATGAATGAAATGAATGAAAAACACTTTATTGCACTCAAAAAAATATGGTACAAATGGCGGGCTTAATGCTAACACAGCGTTTTCTTCCAACCAACCAGCGGCGATGAGGAAACATGGGGGTAGTGCTAGGTATATCCCTTTTAAAGAATTATATTTATCAATTAGTCATGTCACTATTTGTTAAAAAAAATGTCTTCCTATTAGGAAATAAATAAACAAAATAGTGTAAGCACAATCAGCTACAAAGTAACCGCTGTTTTAATGTACGAGTATACAAAATTAAACAGTTTCCTCAAATTTTAATTAAATTTTGTATCGGCTAAAGGATAAAATAAACACGAAACTTTCAAATTATTTTGACAAATATTTGGCCTTCGAATCGTTGTAGCATACCTAATGCAAACCCTAATAAAACAACATAAAAATTCTGTTACGTTTGCAAACTTTTCCATACAGTATTTTATACACAAAATAATATGGTTAGACCAAAAACTCTTCAGAATATTCGTGTGTACGTGATTCTAATATTTCATTGTGTCTTCAGCACTCTCGGTACGGATTGAATTATTAGGATAAAGGTTAATGTCAAACTCAATCGTCGCAAATTCAAACCACTCTACGCGTTCAGACACGTTTCAATCTATCCGTTGTTAAAGCCCGCTACCAAATTAATTATAATACATTCTAAGCTCCATAAATGTTTAAATCACCATCAGTTAATGGTAGATAGAATAAGACCGCAATGAATTGAAGTATAATATCATAGAACAGACATCTCGAACAAAATGTGTGTCCCACCCGGGAGGTTCGATTTTCAAAATTGAGCCCCGATTCTCCTTTCAAAATCGAACGAATCCATTGAAGATTGAAGCCACGTGGCGCCAATGCATTGGGACATACATGGTGTTCGCGGTGTCGGTTCTATACGCTAGTAATAACACTTTAATGCCGCAATGCTTGAAAGATAGTTGATACTTGTTTTTTTCGAAGCGAGGTAGTATTTTATTTGAAAAGTGGTTTACCTAATATTTTTAACAACCTACCTACTCTATTATTTTGAAGTGCCCACGAACGAACGAAGGAACGGCAAAATTACAGGATTGATTAATAATTAGGCATATTTTGCTCTGGTTTGCATATAAAGATTTTAGTTCTCTTGCTACGCGGTAGTCTCATATATAGAATGTTTTTTAGATGATAGCACGTGGAGAGATGTTGTTCCTTATTTTAATTATCTTTTGTTTATCTCTTCGCTCAACGTTTTTTACTCGCATACGATTGACCGAGCTACAGTTATACGGGCAAATACTGAAAACCGATTGAAACTTCAAGTATTGAGTCTATTCAGGAATTGTTTTACAGAGAAGGCCTGTAATTTTGTGATTTAATAACATTTAATAAAGTAAGCCGTATTGGGGCGGTTTAGAATACTAACCCCAATCTCACGCCGGATGGGTGTCGTAAGAGGCGACTAAATCCAGCCCGCTGGTGGTAGGGCTTCTCGAGGGATTATATTGGTAATATTGATTTTAAATAATACCATTACTTCTATTATTATTTCCCCATGGGTTTCGCCTGGATAGCTGCCAAACGACTCGTCCGTCGTCGTGTTCCGACTGGGGGATTGAGAGCCAGTTCTTTCTTTCTTCTTCTTCGCTCTTTCTTGGCCAGTAACGCATCAGTGATGTTTTTGGTGTTGCTGGTGTCCATGGGCGATGATAGCCATCAGGGCATAACCATCAGGGGGATTGTCAGCTCGTTTGTCGGCTATTTCCATTAAAAAAAATATGATTAGAGACTGAAACAACACAATAACAGCTTTAACGTTTGACATTTGTTCTCTGTAACTTTAGAGTCTCAAAGACAGAGTATTAAACAATCATTACAAAACAACTAAAAAATTGAACGAAAATGACGCAATTCAAAAGAACCATGATACTCTTAAAGTTTGGAAAGAATAATCTCATTTCCAGCACACAAATAAAATCTGTTCGGCGCTGAGATTGCGTGCTCAGTAACTCGTTAAAAAACGACTTACCGCTCGTAAAGGTGAGTAACGACTAAATCTTGAGCCTGAAATATAAATTTTCTTACTCCTTAGACCATTAATTTTCAAAATGCAATAACGGGCTTTAAATAAAAGCCTGGAATGTATTCCGCACACGCACTTTATCGAGGAAGTGAGATTAAAACATGTACGCAAGTGATAAATGTCAAGGTGGGTTGTATTTTTAGGTTTATGTTCGTTTCAATATATTCGCGCAGGTATGAGAGCTAAAAGGTTTCACAAATACAGTTGAATTATAATCGTACAGCAAGTACAGTAACTTTTATGTATTATTTATGATATCAGCAACGGGCAACTAAGTGGTAACAGATGCGAAGGAAATCCGTAATACTAAAGTTGCAATGCAGGCCAAGAAGGAATTAAGCTAGATAAGGAAGGCACAGTGTGCAGGCTAGTGTTGTGTTCAAAAGCTTGTGGCAATTATGTAACTACGAGTATGAGAATACTTGGGTATAAAATTGTTTCTATATTTAAAATTAAACAGCCATTTTAGAATTGACCTTTATTTGCATTAAGACATTAGAATATTATGCAAAACACACGTATTCGTTGTATCAAAAAAAGTCTATAGTATCCTATATTTTATTCCAGGTCATGTTCTATTGGTACTAAATTTCATGAAAATCGGTTCAGCAGTTTTTGCTTGAAAGAGTAGCAAACATCCATACAAACTTTCGTATTTATAATATTAGTAGGATTATGTTGCTGGGAAATTATGAAAACAAAGATCAAATTCCTTACGGAGATGTGTTTTCATCATTCTGTGGGTTTTAGCAACTACGTTGTCACTACGGGTCACATCTCTGGAGAATATCAGCGATTTCATCAATTCCATAAACTGCCTTTGTGAAATGATGCAATCTTGATACAGTTATGTTTAAACATAGTCTTAAAATCCCCTAGGGATTTGATCAAATCTCGGTTTTTGTAATTTCCCTGCTACATATTATATTTTGTCATACCCTTGTACCTACATCGGTATTGAAATCAGTGTTTCCAACTTTAAATTGAATAAAATCTTCATCTAAAATTGAGAGCAATTCATTGAATATTTAGTGTATTATTCTGATTACATTATTCAACCAAGTCAATATGCTACCATCAATACTTCCATATTACTATTATGCCAAAAGATAAAAATGGTACTTTGGAGTGGCTAAGATTACTCTATGATTCGTTTTAATTTATATCTTCCTACTCGCAAAAGGGAATAACGGCTCCAGATCCTTAAATAATAAAGTATGCCAATTTGATCATATTTTTATTGTTTAAAAGCTATTTCGGCGAGAGCTTTTACTCTTAAACTTTATTAGCTTATTTTTTGTAAGAAGCTTGCGTAGGATAAGCCCATTATTTGTCAGGAGAAATCTACTCTACTAATTTAAATGAGTACTTACAAAACACTGTTCTTATTTTATCTTATACAAATTCTTACTCTAATAAGGACCGAATAAGATTGCTTTTACAATAATATCATTGATTTCATTTAAAATTTTGGCGACCTGTTTGTAATATTTATAAGCTACTTTTAGGTAACTATATTACGTATTCAAACTCTGTAGTGTTTAATTAAATAATATTGTATTTTTTACTGTAACTATGGTACAGTAAAATGTCTTTAAAAGAAACGTATTTGATCATAGGTTGCAAGCACTTCAAGAAAATGGTTCTCACAATTTTTATTTGCAGTGCCATCATAGAACAATAGGAACCTATCGTTGTCTGCGAGCAATGGCCTCCTTCCCTCGAGAGGGCGCCACCCTAGCCGGGTTACTGGGTTACACGTCGAGCCACAAGACATCTCTCAAACCTTTCTCGTGAAAGGCGGCCTTTCTTCAACCCTTTAGTCCCTTTACCTATACAATGTAACTTGGTGATTTTATTAGTATCTATTTATTGGTATCCGATGTTAAAATTGAGATAAATTGCAATACTTTGATATTTAAACAACTGCTAATGGAGTATTAAGAAGGAGGGATATCTTAATATTTTGTTAAAGATCAAAAGTTTGGCACTGATTTTAAATACGCAAGTAGCGCATACAACAGTATTTTAATTACTTAAATAAATAAGTAATAAGTTTAGTTCCTCATTTAGGTATTTCTCACTGTATACACTGTAATTTATTTATTTAATTTTAATGTTTTTAAAGTGGGTCCAACTTTTTTTAAAGTTTTTATTGCTAACCACAGTTATGACGTTTAGTTGCAACCACAAAACATCTAATAATTAGTTGCAACCATAAGATAATTTTTTTTAAGTTCGATAGAGTTGCATATTTGAAGATTCTGCTGGCGAAACCGGACTTTTTAATAAATAATATATTTCGTATTCGTGCACTAAAAGTAAGTCGTGAAAATATAAACTTTTTCCGTGAAAATATTTAAGCAACGAAAATGTTCAACAACTTTATAACATAGTGTCACTCTGCAAGCATTCTGGGAATAAAAAATACCAATCGTATTTCTATAACAAATACAACCATAAAAAATAATTATTCATATAAATTATAACAATATTACCACAACCCTTCCGCTGCGTATGATAAAGCACCGTAACCCTTTATCTTTACGGCAGCCTTTGATGATAACGCACCGTGAGTTTTCGTAAATGCAAAGAATTTACGAGTATGTACGTTTACGAGAATATAACAGTTGTTGTTTGTGTTACCTATAATAATCGTATCAAATATAAAAATATTTTTCACCAACCTATCATTTTCTTTTTTCGTAATAATAAACGGTGACACATGCTAGGATTTCCTGTGGTTGGCACAGGCAGAGAGATCACAAATAACTAAAAATGCCTGTCTTATTTGATAAATTTCTATCATTATCATCGTCATCACAACCCACTGCCGATCTCGGGTCTCCTGTCAGAATGTGAGGTACAGGCATTGTCCACTACTCTGGCCAAGAGCGGATTGGCAGACATCACACACGTTGAGAACATAATGGAGAAAAGAAGGTCTTCACCAAATCCAGTGTAATGATTAACTCGGAATGTTCAAATAACTTACTGAAAATTACAGCAATGTGATATAACGAAATCCAAGAGATATTTTTGCAATTTTTTGAATACATGCCTGTACTTACGGCATGTTAGGTTCTCGAAATACGCGACGTACCTAAATCGAAACGACGTAAGTCGACATATATTTTTTCATATGTTTACATGTTAAACTCAAGGGTTAGGATCCACACGGACTCGAAATTAAAAAAACTTCATTTTTAACAAAGGATATACATACTTTATTATCAAAAGTTCTTAAACGGTCATTGACATCGCGACAAGCGAATTCTCCTATGCCGGAAATCGGAACAAATTACGTATGTTTGAGAAATAGTGTCAAAACATTGTTCGACGTAACTTGAAACGACGTAAGTCGAGGACTACCTGTAGTTACCACAGTTCTCTCAATAGACCTAAAGACAACGTTCCTTTTTACAAACACTAACAGTCTTTACAGAATTTGCAAGCCATTTAGATCCCGATTGTTTTATCAGGGAAACAAACAACCATTGCATTGAACTTGAACCTTTTCATGTTATGCTTTTGGTCGTATTATTTCCATATTATCTTATATATTCTAATGCTGATCATGTGAATGTTATACCTATTAAGTTTGGATAGTTGAAAAGTTTTAGGTAAAAATTAAATTCAGTCAAATATTTTTCGACCTTACGATAGACCTGTTTGGATAACTTTCAATTCGAGTTTTCAGAATTAACGATTAAGATTTAATTAACAATTAAGAATTGATATTGAACTAAAGTGCTTATTTTTTTAAGAATTTCACAAGTATTTCCAATGATTTATTAAGTATTATATTTTTCTGGCTTCCACCCAGGAAGCTTTTGCAGCATAATAAGTCTTGTCAATTTCTGCTCATCATTAAAAGGAACTTGTGGGTTGCCTTCCAGAAAGAAACCTTACTACAGAATAAATTTATCGGAATCCAGTACAAAGAAATTCCAACTCCGCCTAAAGGGCTATGAAAAAAGACGACAGTCTTAGCATGAAATCGCTTTAGACATCATCCACCCAACTATTAAACGCTTCTACATTGCTTTACTCGGAAAATGAATTTTGTATTTCTTTTCATGGTAATGATAATAAATAATTAAATTTATGTAGAATAAAATACCTAAATTCTTTATTATAATAGCTTATCCTACACTGGTTAAAAAGTACATTTCTCAAACAAAAAAACCAATTAAAACTTTGATCGAATTACCATTACCATCAAAAATTAACATTACAACTACACTACACCTATAAAAGAGGTATCGCTAAGCATTTAATTATATATTGTCTACTCTTAGGAAGTTTGTAGTTTATATCTTGTTGGTGTGACTAATAAATAAATAAATAAACTAGGATCGAATAACTTCATTAATTAAATGCTCACTACATTAAGGTTGGTGTGAATCGTGATTGTCAAAGGTTTTCCCGCGTTCGGGGTCAGAGACCGCCCCGTCACGTTTCGCGCTAAACAAATTGACACGGCCCTTTCAAACAAACGTATTACACACACATCACATCAGAGCACACATTTAACCTTAAATAAAGGTCGTGCTGGTTTGTTACTTCCATTTAAAGGACAATGACTTTATGTGTGTGTTTCTGCAACGGTAAATTCTATGTGTGAGAGAAATATAAAGCGTGTAAAAACTGTAAAACTGGAACAAAATATTATCCATGTAGGATTTAGTTTACTAAGTTTCATAGTGCGTTTTTTTATGGGAATAGAATTGTACAATAAGGTCAATAGGGGCCCTCCCGTATAAGTAGCGATAAGGAGTGATAGGCAAATGTTTTAGATTTTAATGAAAAGTTGTCTATAGAAAGTCTCAAAGATTTCTCAAAAGCAACAACACCTTGTACACTGAATACTAAGATATCCACTGGAATGTGAATACATAGGTTACAGTTAATTGTACTGTGTTGTACATATAAGTAGATAAGCGGATTATATTATCAACTACAATACAAATGCATTTAAGATCTTACTCGGAATCAAAAGCTTACTGATCTGACTAGTCAAGTGTAACTAAGCGGTACGGTATGTGTACAATTGATTTTCAAAAATACTTCAAGTCTTCTACTATGTCAAATGTTTTATAAGAATTTCCTTTTACTTTACTTTAGTCACCCATCCAACTGCCGACCGCGCCCCCTGCTGCTTAACGTTGTCGTTCATTGGATGATCACGGCTATTAGCGCTTCACTAATTCGCGGGACATTAATGGATGGTGAAGAAATGACTCTACAAATTATTATACATAGATAACATAGATACAAAACATGTATGTAATAATGAATACCAGTAAATCATGAAGGATAATGGTAACGGAGAACTGACTCTTCAGCTAAGCAGTAGGTACATTGGCGCTAGCGTAGGCAAAGGATATGGTATGAATGTATCAGTTGTTGACGGATTGAGTTAGACAGTGACAGTTCTGTATAGTGACAGTGACAGTTCTGTATAGTGACAGTGACTGTTCTGTACCAAACTTCAACCGTTTACGTACACATTTACCCTGTTGCTACCGTGGCGTCACCAATTTAACGCAGTTTGACGGACACTTTTGCACAACAGAGTCATTTTTCATTTACCTCTTTATTCCATGCAGTAAATAAAACAAGACATAGATACTAAGTTATACCTTCACGATTCAATAGTTACATAAGAATTTGAAATTAACAGTGGCAATTAAATTCCGTCCTCCATTGCTTTGACAGACGTTTCATTAACCTACTCCAGTTACATGTACCTCGTAGCTCGGATTTCCGATGTTACTTTTTACTTCACAACACCAATGTTATTATTGTTATGAGATTAAAAAGGGTGCTAATTAAACTAAATAGATTATCTATTTAATAGCATTATTCTCCACTAAAAATCTACACTGACCTCAAAATTACTAAATTAAAGAAAAGTGAAATGTTTATAATGTTATTCAAATAATACTTCGAAAACGTTTTTTCTGTTGTTTATAATTATTTGTTTTTAAAATTTAGTACGACTTCACTTAAAACACGAAACTACAACAACCAGTCTGTCTATGAAAAAAATACTCCCAAGTAGTAAAATTAGTAGTGGTAGTAGTTACAGTAGAAGTAGTAAAAGTACCCCCGTTTTATGACAACATAAGTTATTACATGTCTGTGGTTTTAACAAAGTTCCAACAAGTAAGCAAACATGTAGCGTGCAATGTATGTGAGACATTATCTTAAGTTATAGCACATACACTAATAATAAACTCATTTAACTTTTTATGTATTAAAACTGAGCGATACCATTTAAGTGTATTCGTATAATAATACGAATCCAATAGGATTTTGAAATATTTTACCAATTCGGAAAACATCTTTGAAATATTTCTATCACGAGCTTATGACATCTGGTATATCATGAATACGGTTTCCGAGGAGGTAATCCGTCTATTGTGCTATTTTTACGAGTTGTCGGTAAATATTTATATCTACACTTACGTTCTTGAGTCAAACACAAAACACTAAAACATCATGTTTAGGGTTCCGAAGTCAAAACGGAACCTTAGTGCTAGAAAGCTGTAATTTGGCAACGAGGTAACGTGGAGATGAATTTTTTTCTTCTCCTACCCCATAGTGTGGGGTATCGTTGAAAAGGTCTTTGGAAAATAGTATGCAAATATCATTTTTCAATTCTATATCCATTAGTGAAATATTCGGCTTTAAAGTGTTAATTTTGGTTAGTATCAAAGGTTTCCATCCCTGCCAGTTAAATGGTAGGAGTTGGATATGTGAAAAAATTCACGGTGGCAATATGTATGATGAAGTTAAAAAGAAAACTATCACAGCTATATTAGCAATATGTAGTTAATGAGTAATAGTCGATAAACTTAAAACTTCGGAACCGTACATTGCGTGTGGCCTAACACGCACTCTGCCGGTTTTTAAGTAAGTTCATCTTAAGCGTTTAGTACGTATAAGATACTAGCTGTTACCCGCGACTTCGTACGCCGAAAATTAAGATCCCTTCATTATGAAACATGTTTTTCATAAATTGACAGCAAACTTGTCCATACTATGAAGAGAGGAGACCCGTGCCTTGTAATAGTCCATTATGGGTTGAAGCTAAAACACCTATACTTAGTACATATATCGTATTATGTAAATGAGTAAAATATTAAACAAATCTTTAGTGTTGATAATGATATGATAACTACGATCTGATATTGTAGCGTGATTGGTAGTCAGCAAGATACTAAACTCTTCACCAAAATTACAGCAAAAGTGACATGTTCTTAGAATCCATTAATTACCCATCGGAAGAAGAATTCATAGCCCGGGCGCAGCGGCTTGTGTCGGTTCTAATAGTAATCGATGAAGTTAAACAATAGCGAGTGCGGTCGGTAGTTGGATAGGTGACCGCTAGTGGCAAAAAAATCTTGAGCTCTCCGAGCTTTGGAGGGCACGTAAGGCTGTCGGTCCCGGTTGTTTTCGTAAGGTAACATTCGTTATGACATATTGAAGGTCCTCGCCCGGCGTAATGACTTCCGACACTTGGGTTGATTTCTAATCCTTCCATCAATCCACACTGGAGCAAAGTGGTGGAGTATGCTCTAGGCGTCCTCAAGAGTGAGTGTCCAGTAATGAGCCATTAATGACCCACCCATAGAAAAGGTCCCAAAATAATTGAACTTTTTAGAATTTAGAGGTTTAAGTCAGGGCCTGAGAGTTTTTGAATTTTAAATTTACATTGTAATTTTACAGAATACACAAAAAACATATCTTTCTTTTCTTTTTGGGCAGCAGCAAATCAGTGATTCCTTTAGCGTTGCTAATGTACATTGGCGATAGTTACCACTTACCATGAGGTGACTCATCTGTTCGTTTTACAACTTCTTACTCCAAACATACTCTAAGCTTACAACCTCTAGTTTTAGCCCTTAGGGAATGTATTACCAAACAATCATGTTACAGTTATTTTTGTTTTATGTAAGATTACATACTAACTACCAACTTTCACAGTTTTACCTTAAAAAACCGGGCAAATGCGTGTCAGACCACGTGCAATATTGGGTTCCAAATTAGTAAGTTTACAATAGCGAGTGCGGTCGGTAGTTGGATAGGTGACCGCTAGTGGCAAAAAATTCTTGAGCTCTCCGAGCTTTGGAGGGCACGTAAGGCTTCCAAATTAGTAAGTTTATTGACTATTATTCATTAACTACGATACGTATGTTAACATAACCTTGATAGTTTTCCTTATAAATCCATCGTATAACCTATTTTTGAGAATGTTTTCACTTGTCCAACTCCGTTTAGCCGTTAGGGGGGACACTTGACTTGACTTGGGTACCCAAAATTAGCACTTTCAAGCCAAATATTTCGCAAACGGAACTCTACATCCAAAAATGGTCTCAAAAGAATAATATTTTTGAAAAAACTTTTCAACGATACCCCACACTATAGGGATGAATAAAAAAATAATGCTCACGTTACCTGTAGTGGAGGTACCACGAAAAAAAAGTTTTTTCAGTAGTTTATTCTACGATTTTGGAGTTTTAATAAATATGTATATCCATGCCAAATTATAGCTTTCTAGCACTAAGGTTCTCGGCGCTTTGCTTTGGACAGACGGACAGACTGACGGACGGACATGACGAAGCTATTAGGGTTCCGATTTTACTTCAGAACCCTAAAAATGACGGAGTTTCGTATAAAAATTCCCTGAATTAACCCTTTAAAGATTGATTTTTCAAATTATGTTAAAGTTAATTTTTGTTTATAACAGTCGAACTGAGAACCTGCTACTTTTTTGAAGTTGGTTAAAAAACCGGCTAATAGCGTGTCAGGTCACTGGTAATATAGGGTTTCGAAGTTCAATATAGAACTCAATAACTACGTATGCTAATAATAATATAGCCATGATAGTTTTCCTTTTGATGCTATTGCCATGAATTTTTTTACGTGTCTAACACTTACGAATATTTCGCAATAAAAACTAAAAACATATTTTTAAAAATGTTATTCTACCAGAAGTTTAAATAAACATGTATATCCTTGCTAAATTACAGCTTTCTAGCACTAAGGGCCTCTGCGCTATGCTACGGACGGGCGGATGGATGGACGGACGGACGGGCATGATGAAACTATGAGAATTCTGTTTTCACTTCGGAACCCTAAAAAGGGTCATAAAAATCGCTTCATAAAATATAACGAATCTATCAACTACATATAACAAAATTTGACCTTATCCCTCAGGAACAGGTCTGTTTTCCGGGATAAAAAGTATCCTATGTCCTTTCCCGAGCTCAATTCTATATCTGTACTAAATTTCATCGAAATCGGTTTAGTGGCTTGAAAGAGTTATCCCTCAGGAACAGGTCTATTTTTCGGGATAAAAAGTATCCTATGTCCTTTCCCGAGCTCAATTCTATATCTGTACTAAACATCAAAATCGGTTTAGTTTTTTAGGCTTGAAAGAGTTATCCCTCAGGAACAGGTCTATTTTCCGGGATAAAAAGTATCCTATGTCCTTACCCGAGCTTAATTCTATATCTGTACCAAATTTCATCAAAATCGGTTTAGTGGCTTGAAAGAGTTATTTATCCCTCAGGAACAGGTCTATTTTCCGGGATAAAAAGTATCCTATGTCCTTTTCCGAGCTCAATTCTAT
Organism: Thymelicus lineola; assembly: GCA_963932265.1. NCBI lineage: Eukaryota > Metazoa > Arthropoda > Insecta > Lepidoptera > Hesperiidae > Thymelicus > Thymelicus lineola. The sequence continues at coordinate 7,285,912 of OZ010700.1, read as the reverse complement.
ATCTGTACCATATTTCATCAAAATCGGTTTAGTGGCTTGAAAGAGTTATCCCTCAGGAACAGGTCTATTTTCCGGGATAAAAAGTATCCTATGTCCTTTCCCGAGCTCAATTCTATATCTGTACCAAATTTCATCAAAATAGGTTTAGAAGCTTGAAAGAGTTATCCCTCAGGAACAGGTCTATTTTCCGGGATAAAAAGTATCCTATGTCCTTTCCCGAGCTCAATTCTATATTTGTACTGAATTTTATCAAAATCGGTTTAGTGGCTTAAAAGAGTTATCCCTCAGGAACAGGTCTATTTTCCGGGATAAAAAGTATCCTATGTCTTTTCCCGAGCTCAATTCTATATCTGTACCAAATTTCATCAAAATCGGTTTAGTGGCTTGAAAGAGTTATCCCTCAGGAACAGGTCTATTTTCCGGAATAAAAAGTATCCTATGTCCTTTCCCGAGCTCAATTCTATATCTGTACCAAATTTCAACAAAATCGGTTTAGTGGCTTGAAAGAGTTATCCCTCAGGAACAGGTCTATTTTCCGGGATAAAAAGTATCCTATGTCCTTTTCCGAGCTCAATTCTATATCTGTACCATATTTCATCAAAATCGGTTTAGTGGCTTGAAAGAGTTATCCCTCAGGAACAGGTCTATTTTCCGGGATAAAAAGTATCCTATGTCCTTTCTCGAGCTCAATTCTATATCTGTACCAAATTTCATCAAAATAGGTTTAGAAGCTTGAAAGAGTTATCCCTCAGGAACAGGTCTATTTTCCGGGATAAAAAGTATCCTATGTCTTTTCCCGAGCTCAATTCTATATCTGTCCCAAATTTCATCAAAATCGGTTTAGTGGCTTGAAAGAGTTATCCCTCAGGAACAGGTCTATTTTCCGGAATAAAAAGTATCCTATGTCTTTTCCCGAGCTCAATTCTATATCTGTACCAAACATCAAAATCGGTTCAGTTGTTTAGGCGTGAAAGAGTTATCACACAGGATCAGGTCTATTTTCCGGGATAAAAAGTATCCTATGTCCTTTTCCGAGCTCAATTCTATATCTGTACTAAATTTCATCAAAATCGGTTTAGTGGCTTGAAAGAGTTATCCCTCAGGAACAGGTCTATTTTCCGGGATAAAAAGTATCCTATGTCCTTTCCCGAGCTCAATTCTATATCTGTACCAAATTTCATCAAAATCGGTTTAGTGGCTTGAAAGAGTTATCCCTCAGGAACAGGTCTATTTTCCGGGATAAAAAGTATCCTATGTCCTTTTCCGAGCTCAATTCTATATCTGTACCTTTCATCGAAATCGGTTTAGTGGCTTGAAAGAGTTATCCCTCAGGAACAGGTCTATTTTCCGGGATAAAAAGTATCCTATGTCCTTTCCCGAGCTCAATTCTATATCTGTACCAAATTTCATCAAAATCGGTTCAGTAGCTTGAAAGAGTTATCCCTCAGGAACAGGTCTATTTTCCAGGATAAAAAGTATCCTATGTCCTTTCCCGAGCTCAATTCTATATCTGTACCAAATTTCATCAAAATCGGTTCAGTGGTTTTGGCGTGGAATAGTTATCCCTCAGGAACACCTCTATTTTCCGGGATAAAAAGTATCCTATGTTCATTCCCGAGCTCAATTCTATATCTGTACCAAATTTCATCAAAATCGGTTCAGTGTTTTAGGCGTTATTGAGTAGCAGACAGAGTTACTTTCGCATTTATAATATTAGTATAGATGGAATACGGATACGGAAGTAGTTTTAAGTAGGTAGGAGCCATAAATTCTATTGAATGTAATGTTATGCTTCGGGAGCTTGTTATCGATGGCTGCCACTTCGGAAACCTTTGATTAAAACTTTCGACAACCGCATACAAAACTCCGACAATCCACACTAGTTCGCGCTGTAGGTATATGAGTTCGTTCCAAACATTCGTTCCATACGTTCGTTCCAAAAGTTCATTCCATTTACCTATGAACAAAGATCCGTGCAATACTTTAAACCGTTAATGGGTTAAATACAACTTTATTTAATTCGAAGGTATAAAACAGACTTATCATTACTTATTATAAAATTAAGTCACTGTGACGTCTGTCTGTCTGAACAAGATAAACTCAAAAATTATCAAACAGATTTTTGTACTCTTATGAATTTGTTTTGTAAGTTTATTTTAAACATTTTGAAACAATACCCTGGCTCATTTAGCGCCCTTTTGTTGAACCGAGCGTGCACCGTGCTAGCGCCAGCAGTCACAATGCTGGACTCGACGTTTTCAACTATTTGAACTTGCTATGTAAATGATGTTTTTCCGGAGAAAAATCCTCACTATGTTATTTCACATCGAGCCAATATTTGGCTTTCAAATCATGTAATACAATCGACCGGAGTCGATTAAAACAATAATGAAAAGGCAAATATGAATATTATTTGCAAACTCTTTATTTCAGTAGTTAAACGTCTTCAAAAAAAGGAGGAGGTTATCAATTCGGCGCGTATATATTTTTTTGAAAATTCTGGAGGTTGCAGGTTGCTCCAAAGAAATTAAATATACCTACTTAACTCATGACGTAGCCAAGACACTTAGAACATAATATATTATATCTGAGTACAACAATATCGATTTCTCCATTATTTTCCATCATCGAATTATCATTCGATTAATTTTGATCGAGTTACGCAACTTCGGTCGCCGTCGGTAGTTGGGTGACCACTAGTGACAAAACTTCTTAGGATTTTCATGATTCAGAACCCGCATTATATGTTATCGTTCTCAGCGGCATCCTTGCGGCATAACATATTCCGACACTTGGTTTTAACCCAATAGTCCCCTCAGCCGCAAGCGAGAGGGTCGAATATACATATAAACCATATGGGGAATACTATATTTGGCGCTATAGTCGCAAATTATTTGAATTTGATTAAATTAAATAACATACTATTATTACAAACTGCTAGACGCACTATCACATCACGGTAACCATTACAAATTATAATAATTTGCTTAATGTATTTATTTTCAGTTATTGGTATTTGTATTGTAGTTGTTGTATCCATGCGTGTGATTGAAGTGATTGAGTAGTGTGTTATAGTAGTGACAAGTATATGGGGCTTCAGTCGTCGAACCCTCACAACGGAGCCCTAATTACAACGGTGCAACTCGCAAATCACAGCCGCGATTGCGAAGCTTTGCTTTTGTTGCAAGGATATGCTTCGAAAGGGTTAGGGATGTAGCATTTCAAACATGATTCACCATTAGTACTTTACGTTGTCATCGAAGCAAAACAATGAAATGATTAATGACGTAGAAAATTATTACTATTAGGTGTTGTTAAATAGAATTAACTTAGGTAAAATCTAGTTCGATACATAAAAATGATGCCGGATTGCTGGATGGCCACATCGAATTATAATGAAAACTTAAAATGTTTTGTTTTTATTGCTTGCATAAACAGAAATTAATTTTAATTCTTTGCATGGAAAAGTTATACCTAGTTAAGATCTTAATAATATTAATAATATTCAGAAAATTTTGATTTAAATTTAATTTAGATATCCGTTATTGTTAATTACATCATGAAACTTGCAGATAGAAGTGGTGTTAAAGTGATTTTGTGCCAAATAACTGGTTTGTGACTGTTAGGGGGTTGACGTCATAAAGAAGAAGACGACCTAAGAATAAAGCCTTAGATCACATACAACAAGTTCCAACAACCACTAAAATTTAAAACGAACCATGCATCTATGTATGAACATGTAATGAAGCTCATAGCCCGGTGGCTTGTATCGAAAAAGTGAAGCAACAGCAGGCGCGGTCGGTAGTTGAATGTGTGACCGCCTGTAGAAAAAAATTATTGAACCCTTCCGTGCTTTGGAGGGCACGTAAAGCCGTCAGTCCCGGTTGTTATCTTAAGATAACAGTTGTTAAACAATGTCGGAGGTTCTCGGGTAGACGAAAACTTCTGACACTTCGGTTGCCCACTAACCCCTCCACCAATCCGCACTCAATCCTTTAAAGGAGGACCCGTGCACAGTAGTGGGCCATCAATAATTTGAAGACAGCCATGCATCTATCATGTTAAAGGGCACTAATACGAGAAAAGTATGCTGGCACATTCCTGTATAATTCACTCATAATTCTCTCGTCGTTTATTGGATTACATAGTTCGAATTTCCGAGCAATAGTTTCATATAGAACTATTAAAGTAAATGGGTGTAATAAACAAAGCAGGTGAAGTAATTAATTTAAAGCAAGGACCTCGTAAATCCTAGCTTGCTTTGCGGATTTAGTGCCCTGGTAATATAAACTAACCTAACCTAACCTTACTAGTAAAATTTTGCATAAAGCTCATAGTCACAGTCGCCAAAAGTTGAACTTTACTCATTGAAGTATAATGACATAGAACAGACATCTCGAACAAAATGTGTGTCCCGAAACCGCGATGACGCGTTCTTTTTTCAAACTCTAGAAGGTGATTTACATAGAGTAACTTTGTATAAGACACTTGCCGAACCACGACAAACAGTCAACGACTCTAAATTTTTAGCTCTTCCAAATGTTTGATTTAATGTTTAATTGAATTCCCTGAGTAATGTAATACACATAATTTATTATTTACCAAAGAGTAGGTACTATAGTCATTCTTATCGGGCTTATTTATTTGTCCATTAACACGCTTACTTGCCAAGTGTGTAAGCCCGACTCATGATTTTTTCAATTCAATTCAATTGACTGACCTGAACTGACTGAACTGACTTGAATTGATTCAAGTCAATTTATTTGCATTTCATTCAAAAATGGCGGGAATATTCCACAATAATTGAAATAAATTCGTTTTAGTTGATTTAAGTTAATATTTTGTTTTCTTACTGATGATAAGTAATACCATTTTCTTTTTTGTATTTTTTTACGTGCAATTGTGACAGGTTCTCATCACGCAAGACGACATTTTTTCAGTTTGTTACTAAACAATTTTGGCATGCGGCCGCAATGAACGCAGGTGAGTGACAAGCAAGTGAGTGAATGAAGTGAGCCACCCTGGCCACAATGAATGCACCCGACTCAATGTTCGGGGTGTCTGTTCTATACGAAGTAATAGTACTTCAATGACTTTACTTGATAATTCTAGCCTAGAGGTACATTCTAGCCTAGAGCCATGTGTTTCGATTTACTGAAATACTAGTAAGGATCTACTAATAGTTTTAATCTTTAAAAATAACACTTCACATTTGAAAGAACATCGCAAAATATTTAGACAGTATTAAAAAGCTTATGAGAAATAAGATTGTCAAGCATTATGGATGACCTATGGTCTTATGTGTAGTCAATCATATTTGCTAAAGTTGGTTCAGTTTTGACATCAAAATTAGTTTTTTATTGGCCCCCGACTTCGGTATCGCAATGTATATACCTTCCAGAGTTAACGTAATTGTACATGAAGGTACTAGATAAGTAATAAGTAGCAATAACCCTGCCAACATCAAAAATCATGAGAAATATTTGATGGTTCAAAGGCTAGCAACCACGAACAAGAGACAAAATGTCCTAGTCTCGTACATCAGGGTGAACCATGATCAGAGAAGATTAACATTGGCGAAAAGGTGAAAGAAATATTTTACACTTTAAAAAAATAAGGCTTTGCCATACAGTCAGTATTAAGTTATACGTAAATTCGAGGCATCGAGCTTGCTAGACTCACTCAAGCGAATTTCGACTTAAATTAATGAATCAAATTTGTGGTTGGTGTTTCCCAGTATTTCGACCATAAATTCAAACAGTCGCTGAATTCCACCAAAATGTTGCGTGTTGTCGCATGAAACGCGTATTTGCATAGCAGGCGATACGTGGGAATGATTGATACTCACGATTTAAACATCAAATGGGAATATGGGATTCCTTGCCCCCGATGAATACATTCGTCATCCGACATTAGACCGATTTAAAAGTACAATTTATGAGACCTTTTCTACGTAATGGTCGTTTTCTCGATAATACATTGCAGCGATGGATTTAAAATTGTTAATAGTAATCATAACTTGTTACTTTGAATAAAATGGTCGCACCTTTACATTCGGCCATATTATTGTGATGAGGATTACGAGTACAATACATTTTTTATACTCATATTTATTGTCAAAATTAAAAATTGTAATAGTTACACAAAATTTTAACGTAGCATTCTACTGCACCAAATCGTAATTAATTTCTGCAATCAGTATCCTACTATAATACTCTATAATAAGACGTTTAATGAACTTCATGTTACACTACGTCTAACTAGAGACGTTAAATAATTAATTAAATAATTTGTTACTTACGGTTACCATATCTTAGGAGTTTTCAGAACTTTTAGCCTTTTGGCAGGATTACGTCTGGATTTTAGAATTAGAAATCTCTTTAATTAGCGGGGCGTAGGAAGGAACTAGGATTCAAAACTAAAAACTGATTGACATGTTTTATTTCACTGAATTGCTGATTACGTCGGCTACAATTTCTCGGAATTTTATATGCATATACAAAAGACTTTATTTGTTTTGACTTTGCAATGCTCAATCTGGTAACCCAGATAAGCAATGAAGCCTAAATAAATCTTCAGTTTCAATTGAGGTCAGTCAAATGTATGTTGCTATTTCTGGGGACTAAGATCGAACGCCATTTCGGTCGTGTCGTAACAAAACCTATTTGTAATGCAACATAAGGGTCATTGACGTTTAAGTTAAGGTTAAAGTTGTTAAAGTTACAAAGATGTTATTATATTATTTATTTTGTTACTATTACGGGTGAGCATATTTATTTTGGTATATTATGAGTATATTACTATTTTTAAACACATTAATTGAATGCAGTATTATGACGTAATATAAAAATACTGAGGTTTATTTTATCATTATAGTGTCAGTAGATTATATTTTATATTACTTCACCGAAGCAAGCACTTGTGACGCACATGCTTGCGGGACACAAATCTGTGCGCGCGGACCCTGTGCGCAAAAACAACGTTCAAATCACTAGGATAACACTGGTTTATGACACATTAGAAACATGAAACATTAGAAACAGTCAGGACTTTAAAAATAAGAAATGTACAGACCACAGCTTTTCTTATTAAGTCTCAAAATTTAATTTCTACATTTAAGAGCAGATTTCTAGACTCCTCATTAAAATATGCTATAGCAAAATGACCTATATTCCTCAAAGCTTGGTAAGGCGTGCCGTTTGACTGAATTAACAACTTTCCCCGACCGCCTGTAAAAGCCCAAATTTCGGCAGTTCAAAAACAAACCCTCACCTACCCCACGTCTATAAACAAATACGGGTAATCGCCTATGGGATAACCAGCTTAACTTGAACTTCGACATTTTCTCCCTAACCCGTATAAAGAAGGCGAGGAGCTAAATGTTTAATATGAGCGAGGCAATATTTCACTGGTTACAATCTACATGTGCCGTGCCAAATTACCCGTCAAAATGTTAAATGCCACTGTGTTACTTGCCTATAGACTATTAACGCTTATACGTGTTGTGGTTACCTAAGTCATTTCTACGTCTAAAATTTTCAGTACTCATACGTTCATGAAGGGTAAGTTGGTAATGATCTCTGATGAATTAATTTTACCTACGTTAGGTCTTTTACAAATAAGGATTAAAATCCTACTTCTACATAATCTAAAATTTTAACAAAAAAAAACCGACTTCAGATGAAGTACATCCTTTCCAATAACAATAAAAAAGAATCATCGAAATCGGCTGGCTTCATATTGAGTTATTGGACCACTTGTCGTGCACATACTTAATGAAAATTTAAGACTTATATTGTTTTCTCACGGATGCCATTATCAGATCTCAATTAAATTTAAGTGGGATCACACGAAAAGCACCAGCTTTCGATTAAAAAAAAGAATCATCAAAATCGGTTCACCCAGTTGAAAGTTCTGAGATAACAAATATAAAAAAATACAGACGAATTGAGAACCTCCTCCTTTTTTTAAAGTCGGTTAAAAAGATCATGAATTTAAAATTCGTTTTTCAGTTACGTTATCTAAAGATTGAATACAAAGTTAATATTTATTTTAAATGGTCGAAAGTTGAATATTGAAGAATGCAAAATCACGGGTTACCCATTTTATATTGATACTCAAATGTTAGTTTAATGTTTTGTTCGGGATGTTCTTTGCAGTTGCAGTTATACTTCTTTTGGCGCGTTTGGAAAATAATATGAGACTAAAATTTTTACTGTATGTTGATAATAACGTAAACAATGTACAATATTAAACGTTATAGAGGTTTTTAGAATTTAGAATCATGCTCTGCATACTTAATAATTTTTTGACTGTACCTAATATAGCCCAAAGTGGCTGTTTTTTAATCTTTGAAAATTAAGTAATTAAATATCCGTTTAGCTCCATGCCGAACACATTATATCGTAGGTACTTGTATAAAATATATTATTATTATGTTTAATATTATATAGTATACTGAGTATTATGAAAAGAGACAGCTATTAAATCAGCTCTGCATGTGGCCTTTTTCCAGTCAAATTAAATCATCATGATGACCTACTAAAATGCTCCTATGTCGTGAAACGTTATGAAAACACATAAAATATAATAAAGGGAGTTATGAAAAAGTGAGCTCTAAGTAAATAGGGATGTCGCTCGCTTGCCAGTCACGTAGTGGTATCGGACGGCCGGCTTAACTGAATATTCGGTACAACAGGAATGTACACGTTTTATCGCCGTCGCGCGTGACTAGTTTCATACACTAATCTTATCATTTATCCACCCTTTTATTTATTTTATGTGCACAAACGAGATAATAATAGGAAATACATAATTTATTTATTTATTTTTCAATTTTACAAATTTCTTTTAAAAAACATGACAGATATTTATTTATTTAATGCGTTTTTTAAAGCTTACCCAGGTACTTCAGGTGGTTTCCTGCCGTGCCGATAAGATTGACAACAAATGAACAAAATATGTCAATGGATGGATCCCATGTCACTAAGCCATTGAGTAAGGTGAGCGCCCGTATCAGAGGTGACTCCTTTGCAAGGTCTAGTCTACACTTTAGTACCACAAACAGCTTATGAGGCCGGCGTCTAACTTGAACATTTATTCTCTCGTCTGGGGGACATTCAACGAAATATTTGTATTATAATGCCGTGCTTTTATTGAATGCTGTTATTTAGTTTCACTAACAGTCGTGTAATCATAAATTAAAATGCAGTGTGATGAAGTCATATAGGTCTGATGATGGCGAAGAATAGAACTGTCAAATGAAACGTAACCATGTCGAGTTTAGGCTCGTCTATTGATGAAGCCAAAAACTACGATAAAAAGAGTAGATATTTTTATAACCCTGTCACCCTCACAGGATACCAGTCCTCCCTTTGGTGAGAGTAATATAGAACTCAGTGGAAAAAAGGCATAAGATGAAAATTGCAATTTTACAGGAGAACAAAAAACTGTTAAAATATCAGTAGGTAAAGTCAAAGGAATTTAGGTACATTAAGATTTTTTCACAAAACCGTCAAGATTAATGATAAAAATTTCAAAAAAATTTAGCATATGCAGCTTTTTTTTACACAAATAAGTTAATGCTTGACCACAATCCCACCTGATGGTAAGTGGAGATGTGGTCCAAGGTGGTGAGCACATTAACTTAGTAAAAGCCTATTTGGGTGAATTTCCCAAGTGCATTTTTGAGACGGCGAGGTTGAAAATTAATGTGTGGAGGTAAACTACAATTATGCATAATTTTATATAGGTAGTTTAAGTAGTGATCTACATGATAGTGAAGTATTCAGAGGTATTTAATACATAGATTCTTAATAAAAAAATATCTAAGACCTAAAATCTAATTCCGGTGTACTGTCCAAACTGCGTTTATTTACATATTTTGTTAATTTAATTTTTTTTGATAAATAAATTTCATTGAAAGGGAATGTTTTTTAGAAATACATTAAATAACACAACTAATATATATTTATGGAGTAATTTAAGATTAAACAACAGATCTTAAAACATCTTTTAAAAATGTCCTACAAAAAAAAGCAATACCGGTGGCGCATTTTGTATACTTCATTACTTGTTACTTCACGATTTGGAAGACACCTTACTGGCTCTCCCTGCACCGTTCAGTTGTGCTCTTGCAAACTGCGTGTTAGGATGACCGACTGGTTGCGTAATTTTCCTGCCAAACACGTAAGTACTAACTGCGGTGGCGCAGGAATACAAAATCATCCAATTCCGATGTCATGTATATTAGTAAAAGTACAAAGCAGATTATCTAGAAATTTTATGGAGGGTTCCATTAACGGTTTTCAGTTACAACTGTGAAATAAAAGTTGACCTGTGACTAACAGTTTTCTTTAAAATTCAAGTTTTGTCTCTGATTCTAAGTCCGGTGGCGCAATCTCGGTGGCTCCGGTGGCAAATCAAAGCGTATAGGGAAGTACAGGCCATAGAAATACAAGCGTGTCTCCATCTATCCATCAGCTCTTGGAGGTCCACTGTTGGACATAGGCTTCCCCTAACTTATACCACTCTGACCGGTCCTGAGCCTTCTGAATCCAGCGGATGCCCGCTGTCTTCTTCAGGTCGTCAGTCCACCTGGTCGGGGGGCATCCTATCATCCTATGCTCCTTTTTCCGAGACGTGGGCGCCATTCGAGGACCTTTCTTACCCAACGGTTATCGGTCTTTCGCACTATGTGGCCCGCCCATTGCCACTTCAGCCGGCTAATTCTTCGAGCTATGTCGGTTACCCTTGTTCGTCTACGAATCTCCTCATTTCTGATGCGATCATGTAGAGAAATACCAAGCATAGCCTTCTCCATAGCCCGCTGCGCTTCTCTGAGGTTGTGGATTACGCCAATAGTAAAGCACCACGTCTCGGATTCGTATGTGATCACCGGCAACATAAACTGCTCGAACACCTTAAACTTCAGGCACTGAGGTAGTGTTTTGGACGACAATATATGACGGAGTTTCCCGAACGCAGCTCATCCGAGTTGGATTCTACAAGTGACTTCTTTCTCGAAGTTGGACTTACCCATCTGGATCACTTGTCCCAGGTAATTGTATTCGTCTAGAACTTCGAGAGCAGCCCCGTCAACAACAACCGATACGGGTGTGACATGGACATTCGACATGATTTAAGACCCACCCGTTGTGAGGCGCTGTTCAAGTCCCCCGAACATTGTTCCAAGTTCTGCCAGGGAACCCGCCGGGATGACTATATCATCGGCATATCGTAGGTGTGTGATGTATTCGCCATTAATGTTAATGCCATGTTGTTTCCACTCCATCAGCTTGAACACGTCTACCAACACAGCGGTGAACAGTTTTGGGGATATGACATCCTTGTCTGACACTTCTCTGCAGTTGGATGGGGTTCGTTGCTGTGTCGTGTACTCTGACGGACATGATGGCGGATGAGTACAAACACTTCAACACCTCGATATACCGGTAGTCGATCCGCCACCGCTGGAGAGAATCTAGTACCACCCAGATCTCGATAGAATCAAAGGCTTTCTCATAGTCCACATAGGCTATACATAGCGGCAAGTTATAGTCCTCGGTCTTTTGTATAATCTGCCGCAATGTGTGTATATGGTCTATGGTGCTGTAGCCTTTTCGGAATCCTGCTTGTTCGGGAGGCTGGAAGTCGTCAAGCCTGCGTGCAAACTGCAATGCGATTTGTGAGGACCCTCGAAAACAGCTTATAAACGTGGCTCAGAAGTGCAATGGGCCTGTCTAATTACCGCTAAAAGGCGTCCGTTCATCTAGACTCCTATTCTTCAAAATGTACATAATTTCTTTAAAGCATTAAATGATCCTGCCTTTATGATTTCTAATGGGCATAAATCAATTTCGGTGGATCAAATTCTAATTCCAGTGGTCCTAATTTCGGTGGCATTTGATAGTGTAATTTGATAATATCTCCGGAACAAATAATTTTTTTTTCAATCTCTACTATATGACTAATTATCACTACTATTTACATATTATTTATGCCAAATAAAGTGTATTAGAAACATCAAGTTCAAATTTAATCAATTTCGGTGGCTTGAATTTTAATTCCGGTGGTCCTTTAATAATTTCGGTGGCATTTGATAATTTCAAATGGAAATATCTCATGAACTAATCATTTTTTTTCGATCTCTAGTATATGATTAATTAGTACTACTCTTTATCTATTATTTAGGCCAAAAAAATTTATCAGAAACAGCAAATTTAAATTCGCCACTGTAATTAGGCAAAATTCGAGTTTGTTGAAATTCACCCATTTACTCTTTTCTTGAAGACATCCACGTCACTTTGTACTTTTTTGTACCTCTTTCCAATCATATTAATAACCAAAATTCAAAGTAACACGACTTATACTTTTACCACTGAGGGTGCGATACCGAGATACACAAATAAGACATCAAAAGAGCCATCAAATGAGAATTTTTTACCTGTTAAATTAATACGTCTGTCTGTCTCGGTGGGATTTTCAAGTCAAAATTTCTTACCAAATGGACAGATGAGCTCGAAAATATTAATAGTCACAGGAAGTCACAACATAAAACGCAACGCAAATGATAAGGAATTTGTGCTAATATATTATTATTTATTAAGTATGTATTACTTAATCAGAGGCAAAGAATTTATCTTATTAGTAGTAACCCTGCGAGGTATCAGGAATAATTTTTAAATGACAGTTTGTCTCTATTTGTGGATGTTTGTGACGTCTTCTTTCTTTTATGCCATCCCCTTATTCGAACGTTATTTCATTAATTGATTTTTTTTGCATCGGTAATATACTTTAAGCTAGACAAGGAAAAATTGAGCTGGCCTGGTTTTAGAATTGTGGAAGGCTTTTGCGCTTTTAATATAATATTCAAAGATGTTACCCTTACCAAAACATTACAGCGCCGTCTAACGATGTCGCCCGGATTGACGAAAATGTAGCATTTATGATAATCGCTGTATTTCATTACCTCATAAAAACATGTAGGGAGGTATGGAAATATTTTTTTCATAAGAGATTCATCTCTGATCCAATGAGTAGTATTACACTTTTATGCTTTAATGTTTTTTTATGGCCGACATTTGAGCTGTCGATCTATCTAATGGTAAGTGGCAATAGCCCATGGACACCAGCAACACTAAAGGCATCACTGATGCGTTGCCGGCCAAGAAAGAGAGAAGAAAAAGGAAGAAAGAAGGAGAAGAAAAGTAATAAAAAAATTGCCCCCAAGCCCCCAACCAGAACTCGACTAGTCATTAAGTTGCAATAACAGTTGCCGTTTTATGAATAGCTGGTAAGGCATCAGTGATACTTTAATATATACACATCCTTGGGTTACCACCGTTGGGAAGCTCGTCTGCTTGTATGCAAGCTATAATATATTAAATGCAGTTGCAACACAAAATATATTCTGTTCATATCATACACATCTTGAAATAGATATACAAATATTTAGTTCAGTGGTGCGGAAAAAACCAACATTTTAACAACTCATGATTGGAACGAAGGGATAGACTAACTACATAGTTATTATAATAAAATGGTAAGAAAACATAAACATTAATTTATTTCCGATCCTAAAAACAAAATAAAAATACCTAGTCCATTGAAACACGTATATCACAAAGATACTATAATTTTTCCACAACAAAATCTTATTTAACTCTTAATAATACTCCCGGAGAATAGACAATAAAAGTGATTATGAAAAGGTCGGAAAAGTTAATTAATTTATATCTCCCTTTATTCTGGTCACGTTTCTCTTCGACTGTACGTAATTTAGAATAATAATTACTTTGAATGCAAAAGACCCAATTAGATTTAATGGTTATTAAAACCTGGTTTTAATACAGACTTTTTCAATATGTAGGTATTATTGGAATTACTTCTTTACTAGTAAAAATGTTCTATATAAAACAAAATATTATTTTTTACCCCGAGCTTAAGTTACTGCAATACATTGAAAACCGCACCCAAATCGGTTAAATTGATACTAAGAGTACCTAATATGAATAAGCGCACAGGCAAATATTATTGGAACGAAGTTACTTATCGCGCGTTGTGAAAGGGGGCTAGACGGAAAATTACGACACTTTTTGATTTTACGAATGACGACACTTTTTTTGAAGTGATTCAGTGAGTCTTACAGAGATGGCGCTGTACTGTACAACTTTCTGAATCACGCTAGCGTGATTAATTAAGTTTTACAGAGATGGCGCTGTACAACAAAACAATACTTAATCGAAAGGAACTTCGTTCCATCCGGGTGTCCCTTGACACCTCTCATGTATTTTTTTTAATTATTCATCATTTTATTTGAATAATTTCCCACATCTTCATCCAGTAATACATCTATGCTTTCTAGTCAATTGTTTGTATTTTACGTTAGTTACTTAATTTCTATTTTAATTTAGTGCACTTTACCACGTGTGGGTGCACCGATAGGATTCACTGTGTTGTGGGTGGTATTAAAGTGTCATATAAATGTCTGACTGATATCCCGCCTGGGAATCAAATACAATCCCTAGTAAATACCTATATTACCTATCATGCCTTAACAAGGGGGTAAATCCTAATCTTCCACGATATAAGGAATACTAGTGTGGGAGCTAATGTACTTGATTTTTATGTAAACGAAGTTTATGAAATAAGTAATTTCCAATTTTAAAGGATCTACAAGATCAGCTACAATAAAAGATTTTAATGCTTTAATGCACTAACACAAGATTCGTTAACATTTGATATTTAAAATCCATTAAATCAATATAGACAATCCCTTCTGGTCTCATTACCGTCTCATACCAATAAATAATAACAGAAAGCTTATTCTGACAAGAGTACTCGAAATCTCCTTAGGTAAAAGTATCTAAGACACTCTTGGTCCAAGTGTCGAGAAAATCTTTTGGTAACACTAGTTGAGAAGAGGGTAAGTGTTGTCAATATTTTCTTAAGTGCACTCTAAATCGGTATGCGCGTCGGTGCAAAACTTTGATACAAGTTTGTTGAAAGTTTATAACAAACATTATTTCGGTAGAAAGTGTTTGACTTGAAATAGCTTATATTTATTCATTTATTTATAGGACACAAAACGCAGATAACACAGGAATCAAGCTATAAGTACAATTGCTAATAATTGATCTTAACATAAGTGTACCCATAATTATAGGGTGCCACAGCGTGCACAATTTTGCAGCTAGACAACGTGATAACTAAATGTATGAATGTATGTGATATGACAATATTAATGACAAACATAATAATGTTTTATGAGATGAACTTAGTAACTAGATATGTAATATAAGTATAAAATATTTGACAAAATTATTATTAGAATTATTTATGATTATTAGTATTGCTTAACAGAGAAGTAACATCTTATATAATATATTGGCTATTTATTCTATAACAGCTTTTTAATATTTTGACCAAAATATTACTAAATTGTTACGTTCCATGGCGAGATAACGCATTGAAAACGCCTTTAGTGTTCACAGTTTTTAGGGTCATTCAAATACTTGTATTCGATAAGCGACATACGTAATAAACCTATACAATAGAAACAACTATCGGATACTTTTAATTTATTCCTCATTGTACACATCCTGATTAAAAAAATATAAACTTCCAAAAGTATAAATAAAAAATTCAATTCTATACTTGGCTTTTGACGACCCTGTAGCCTAGTTGGTAGCGACCCAGCCTGTGAAGCGAGGGTTCCCGAGTTCAATTCCTGGCTGGGGCAGATATTTATGTGACGGATAAGTATAAATTGTACTCGGGTCATGGATGTTATTGTCCCGCGACACAGGTAATATCTACTGCGGGAGTATGAGTGTGTTAGCGTTTATTTTTGTTTTTATTTTGCTTTTAACCAATACAATTTTACAGTAAACAAAAATATACCTAGATACATTCACAGTTCGCCATTCTTCGCGCAAATCCAATTCAAGCTTGATAGGTTTTTTCACAATTTCGCTGTTGAGCTTACTTACGACAATTCTTTGAATGAGATGGGTCAGGCCACTCAAATAGTCTACCGGGACTTCCAACCCTTTTGAGAATATTACGATCCACTTCCAGGTATGCTGACATCCTCATGATGTTGTTTTCTGTCATGGGAGAAAATGTTAATTCATTTATTATACAGAATGAAAACTCAGATCTTGGTTGGAATTAAATAATGACTGTTTTAACTTAAACCATCCAACATGGCTGATACGAATCTACCATATCCGAAACGTATACCTATATGTATACTATACACACAACGCCATCACTACCCAATTTCCACATCATAAAAACATATTACGAACTCTCTCTCCGATATTCAGTAGCTGTGTAATGTGACATAAAATGTGTAAAATTTTACGTTACTTAATATTCAGGATAACGCTATCGACTACAATGTATACGTGGTATCGTAAAGTGTACCGACTACTCCACATCCTTAATCCTGTGACGTATCGGCCATGTGCAGCTTCTACCGACATATTCTAGCTTCCTGGGATATGGTCGAGGCGTAAAATGTCGTCCCTAAATCACGCCCTCTTTACTAGCGTTCGAAAATGCCTCGGGTACTAAAGGCTTTAAACTCGATATTTTGTAATTTATGGTCTGGTTTCATTGATGTGCTCTTTAATATTATTCTTAGTTGCTTATTCATAACTACTTTAGCGACTTTGTAATAACATTCAGTTATTTATTGAGCGCCAAACATCTGGCGAAGGTTAATAGCGTAGTAGTTCAAAATTAACACTCCTGCTTAGGAAAGAAAAAAATAAAAGTAAAATTAACACTAGCATTGTACAAAGATTTGCAAGAACTAGATGAAAGAAACCAGGAATAAAAAGAGAAAAGAGAGACAAATAAAAAGGTTGAAAATCGAAACGTAAAAGTACATCACTATCATTGAAGTATGATGACATAGAACAGACATTTCGAACAAAATGTGTGTCACGAAACCGCGTTGACCCGTTCTTTTTCAAACTATAGAAGGCGATTTACACATTTGCCATAGAGTAACTTTGTATAAGACATTTGCCGAACCACGACAAACAGTCAACGACTCCAAATCTTTAGCTCTTCCAAATGTTTGATTTAATGTTTAATTGAATTCACTGATTAATGTAATATACTTAATTTATTATTTACCAAAGAGTAGGTACTTTAGTCATTCCTATCGGGCTTATTTATTTGTCCATTAACACGCTTACGGCTTTTCAAGTGTGTAAGCCCTCCTCATGATTTTTTCATTCAAAAATGACGGGAACATTATACAATAATTGAAATAAATTAGTTTTAATTAATAAAGTTAATATTTTGTTTTCTTACTGATGATAAGTAATACCATTTTCTTTTTTGTTTTTTTTTACGTGCAATTGTGTCAGGTTCTTATCACGCATGACGGCATTTTTTCAGTTTGTTACTACACAATTTTGGCATGCGGCCGCAATGAGAGACAAGCGAGTGAGTGAATGAAGTAAGCCACCTGGCTGCAATGCATTCCCCCGACTCGATGTTCGGGGTGTCTATTCTATAAGAAGTAATAGTACTTCAATGATCACTATCAACCAATTCGAATACATTGTATTAATAATTATGTACTGCTACAATGATGCAACCACACTCGGAGGAAACAATAACTCATGAATTCTCGAACCGCAAAGGATGTGGCCCGGCTGTCGACATGTCAAACGTCTGAAGAGTAGACTGCAGCAGAATTAAACTGTCACCAACTTCGAACCGGAATATAGTGCGGAGTGATCGTGGCATCTATGCATATACTTTTATTAATACTGGAAGAGAAACTGCATCTTTGTAAGCAAAGTGTTTGCGCTGAACGCTGAGGTTTGTAAGATTTAGCATAGTTAAAGATTTTGTGGAGATAAGGTCCAAAAAGCTACGATTTTTTGCATTACAAATACAACTTGCAATTTTTTCAGTAATTTTGCATTGCGTAAATTCAATATACTTGTGGCGTTTAGATATTATATCGATCGCTAAACTAAGGATTCTATTTAAATGATAACACTCAGTTTACAAGTTAACATGCAGAGACGATATCCGTGTTACCAGTGACATACGTCTCGCTTGACAGCCAGTGTCACAGAGAGACGTCACTGTCAATACGTCACACCTCTCCCTTTTTATTTAATTTACTTTTGTTTTACATCAATTACTTAATTCGTTAGAATTTATTTATTCCGTTCAGCTGAATAAAACTACTTTCTCATTCCAACAGCGAAGTTTGCAAATTAATGAACTCTTACATTATTTTGGATACTTTTTATACTTTACTTCTTTTCGTCTATAAGTTTACATTATGACGTTGTTATTTTTCTTTGTTCCCTCATCTCATCTCCTTTTCTTTTCTTTTTTTTTTTTTTTTTGCAATATGTTTCGGCATTGACACTTCATGTGAGCATAGGTGACTCGAGGTAACATTATTTTATTATATTCCGCATTGGAGTAGACCTGAAACAGTTGAAATCACAAACGAGAAAATATTTCCTAATTCGGTGCTAATCTGACGCATAACATGTTTTGTCTACTGACAATTAGTATTAGCATCCGTAGTTAGGGTTCAGTTTTTTTTTTTATAAATATATATATTTTT
Source organism: Thymelicus lineola (assembly GCA_963932265.1). NCBI lineage: Eukaryota > Metazoa > Arthropoda > Insecta > Lepidoptera > Hesperiidae > Thymelicus > Thymelicus lineola. The sequence goes on along the minus strand of OZ010700.1, from coordinate 7,267,296 downwards.
TTTTATATATTCCAAGTCATTTTTAAAACCTTAAGAAAATGTGGACCTGAAAATGTAAAATCATTATTAAGGTATACTGTTGTTAATACTATTACACAGAAGTAATAATAGTATTTTATAATAAGTACAGAAGGTGAACTCCACAAAATCATTCCAAATAGCGACTCTAGTTCCATCGCAATAAAGTGTAATTCAGGTCGCACAACGCTAATCAAAACGCGTAATGAGTTGCCTTCCTTTCTAAACTATCGCTTATCTTCTCTGGCAATGTCAGGGTTGTCTTTTTTTGAAAGAATAAAATTAATCTGAAAGTTTAGACATTATGTGTTATATTTAATATGTGTCATAGATTACGAACGTATGACAGCCATTATGAATTTTCTGCATTAGCCAGACATGTCGAACGCGGCATGTACTTGTAACGACATAGCCAAAAGGCGGAGTACGCTAGGCCTGCTATTACCAACGTCTAAAGCAACGTTGATATACCATTACCACTTTATTCACCATCTGATCTTCGACACATGCATGTCAGTGATGCTCATCTGATAAAATTATTGTTGATAAGTAAACATTGACAAGGCAAGGCATTACTTCATGAATCTTTTGTTTCCTTGACGGTAGTGAAGCGATTCATCTTAACTCTCACGTTTATTGTTTATAGAGTTAACAGATTACATAACCAATATCATTCAGGCTGATTTTACTGTGGAAAAGGAAATAAGTTACACATGGAACAACTGTGACAGAAAAAAGTAAAATATCATAATCCTTTAATAATTTAGTCGTCGCATTCTTCGTGAATTAGGATCATCGTTGTAGGTAGCCATTTCATCGATTAGAACTCCTCCAATAAAAATCGATTATTTTATTTAACGGTATTGAGATATTTAGTACTTCTCATGTACATATTTTGTTTCGTTCCTGGACATCATTTTCATGCTTCCAAATGTGTACATAAATGTAATTAATTCGTTATTATCCGAAACTGAACATACTAAAACAAAAATAATTATTTTCAGGGCCAGTGCCCTTTGCGATTTAAATGAAATTATAGACTTTCCTTCTTCCAAAATTAGAGCTGTGTACATTAATATAATTAATTCGTTATTATCTGAACTGAACATACTGAAACAAAAATAATTATTTTCAGGGCCAGTGCCCTTTGCGATTTATATGAAATTATAGACCTCGTTTCCCACCTCTTCCATCGTAACTCATCGGCGTCGCCACGCCGGTGCCTCACTTTTTCAAGCGTAGGCTAAAGTTAGTGTTTGCAGTATCTTTATCTGTAAACAAATAGTGTTATAGTCTGTAGTGGGTTCCGGAGGCCTCACTTTTGACCGCTGTCAATAAATTAATGGTTCCAGTTCAAAATATCGATTTCTCTATCACTTCTTCCAGATTCTCTGTTCTTGTTGTCTTGATGTACTATAATTTTTATTACCATTAAAGGTGTCAGTTTACTACTATTTAGCTCTTTATTAATAGGCCTTGTTGTTAGTACCGATCAACCGAGTCAATCTAATAGTTACATCTACAATAATAGACATCCTCATTATTACCTGACTGACCATGTTGTCTACTACTTGTCTTTATGGCAGACATTCTTGTTAGTGCCGACCAACCAATGTTGTCTATTACTTGTCTTTGATGGCAGACATTCTTGTTAGTACCGATCAACCGAGTCAATCTAATAGTTACATCTACAATAATAGACATCCTCATTATTACCTGACTGACCATGTTGTCTACTACTTGTCTTTATGGCAGACATTCTTGTTAGTGCCGACCAACCAATGTTGTCTATTACTTGTCTTTGATGGCAGACATTCTTGTTAGTACCGATCAACCGAGTCAATCTAATAGTTACATCTACAATAATAGACATCCTCATTATTACCTGACTGACCATGTTGTCTACTACTTGTCTTTATGGCAGACATTCTTGTTAGTGCCGACCAACCAATGTTGTCTATTACTTGTCTTTGATGGCAGACATTCTTGTTAGTACCGACCAACCGAGTCAATCTAATAGTTACATCTACAATAATAGACATCCTCATTATTACCTGACTGACAGGGTTGTCTACTACTTGTCTGTGATGGCAGACATTATTGTTAGTACCGACAACCAATGTTGTCTACTACTTGTCTTTGATGGCAGACATTCTTGTTAGTGCCGACCAACCAATGTTGTCTATTACTTGTCTTTGATGGCAGACATTCTTGTTAGTACCGACCAACCGAGTCAATCTAATAGTTACATCTACAATAATAGACATCCTCATTATTACCTGACTGACAGGGTTGTCTACTACTTGTCTGTGATGGCAGACATTATTGTTAGTACCGACAACCAATGTTGTCTACTACTTGTCTTTGATGGCAGACATTCTTGTTAGTGCCGACCAACCAATGTTGTCTATTACTTGTCTTTGATGGCAGACATTCTTGTTAGTACCGACCAACCGAGTCAATCTAATAGTTACATCTACAATAATAGACATCCTCATTATTACCTGACTGACAGGGTTGTCTACTACTTGTCTGTGATGGCAGACATTATTGTTAGTACCGACAACCAATGTTGTCTACTACTTGTCTTTGATGGCAGAAATTCTTGTTAGTACCGACCAACCGAGTCAATCTAATAGTTACATCTACAATAATAGACATCCTCATTATTACCTGACTGACCATGTTGTCTACTACTTGTCTTTATGGCAGACATTCTTGTTAGTGCCGACCAACCAATGTTGTCTATTACTTGTCTTTGATGGCAGACATTCTTGTTAGTACCGATCAACCGAGTCAATCTAATAGTTACATCTACAATAATAGACATCCTCATTATTACCTGACTGACCATGTTGTCTACTACTTGTCTTTATGGCAGACATTCTTGTTAGTGCCGACCAACCAATGTTGTCTATTACTTGTCTTTGATGGCAGACATTCTTGTTAGTACCGACCAACCGAGTCAATCTAATAGTTACATCTACAATAATAGACATCCTCATTATTACCTGACTGACAGGGTTGTCTACTACTTGTCTGTGATGGCAGACATTATTGTTAGTACCGACAACCAATGTTGTCTACTACTTGTCTTTGATGGCAGACATTCTTGTTAGTGCCGACCAACCAATGTTGTCTATTACTTGTCTTTGATGGCAGACATTCTTGTTAGTACCGACCAACCGAGTCAATCTAATAGTTACATCTACAATAATAGACATCCTCATTATTACCTGACTGACAGGGTTGTCTACTACTTGTCTGTGATGGCAGACATTATTGTTAGTACCGACAACCAATGTTGTCTACTACTTGTCTTTGATGGCAGACATTCTTGTTAGTGCCGACCAACCAATGTTGTCTATTACTTGTCTTTGATGGCAGACATTCTTGTTAGTACCGACCAACCGAGTCAATCTAATAGTTACATCTACAATAATAGACATCCTCATTATTACCTGACTGACAGGGTTGTCTACTACTTGTCTGTGATGGCAGACATTATTGTTAGTACCGACAACCAATGTTGTCTACTACTTGTCTTTGATGGCAGAAATTCTTGTTAGTACCGACCAACCGAGTCAATCTAATAGTTACATCTACAATAATAGACATCCTCATTATTACCTGACTGACAGGGTTGTCTACTACTTGTCTGTGATGGCAGACATTATTGTTAGTACCGATCAACCAATGTTGTCTACTACTGGTCTCAACTACAACAGAGGCGTTTTGTTAGCACCGTCCATTTTTAGTGGACTACTACTGGCCTCAACTACAACAGAGGCGTTTTGTTAGCACCGCCCATTTTTAGTGGACTACTACTCATGACTCCATTTTTTGTATTAACAAATTCAGATTTGCTAGGAGTATCAATGACATTATATATTCATAGATTAATTTGCTTTACCAAATATATATTTTTTGTTCAATACATCCCAAGGGAATTATTCTAGGATAATGTAATACCCCAAGACAGCGTCTGTCTGTGAGCCAAGTCTCCTCTCCATCCGCATAACCTCCAGCGCGATGGTAATACAAACATTCAAACAGTCTTTTGTCACTGCTCAGTCAGTGTCAGTCTTTTGTCATTGATGTGTTTATCATTTGGTAATACTTCCTGTACTCTATAATTTAATTCCAATATCAGCTGTAAAATAAACAGGCAAATCATAACTTGGTCTGACATGGTTGCTGTGATATTTGCTTCCACCGGTAATCTAAGTCGGTACCGCTTGCTTCACAGGGAAGCTCACTACCAACACGGTAACAGGAATATCTCACACATTATTGATTTTTTTTTTTTGAGTGCCAAACATATTTGAAACTGGTATCGTGTCACCCAACAGACGTTGCTCTGTTTAAATTCCAATTATGTATTTCACTTTCCCTTTCGTAGGTATATTATGTTCACTACATTCAATAACTCTTAGGATTCTCAGTTGGGTAGTGTACTCCATGCCTTACTTTTAAGTTTTAGCTATTTCAGGATCCCAACATCTTTAACAGTTTAGCTGGACCCTTAGTGTTCCACATCGGGTACTCAAGATCTCAAATTTTATATATCGAGAGTGTGCATCATACACTCATCACTTAATATGTACGAGTATTTATCATAATACACATTAGACGGAATACCTGACCTCGCAATACCTTGTATTCACGAATAAATGGTTTCTCTCAATAAACAGTTTTTGTAGCACCTGATACCGTATTTGTGGTATTATACAAATAAATAGTTTTTTGAAACTATTTATAGTTTTTACCGCCCATGTCTAATACACATTACACTGATAGCTTCCTCTATTTGAGCGCTCCAACACTTCTACAGTTTAGCAATTACATTCAGTAGTGTGTGTGTGAACACTAGATACTCCACATTAGCAAGTCCAGAACTTTACTAGTCCAGACCTATTTTTGTGTAACAACCATCTTTGAACCATCCCAAATATTTAAATATAAAAATATTCAAATAGGTTCAATCAACCATTTCCATTTTTTTTTCAATTAAGGTATAAATCATAAAAAGTTTATTTGTCACAATTTTCCAATAATACTGCTTTTGCTTTGCATAGATTTATTTATGGAAAATACAACATACAGTCGCTAGCGTGATCCACAAAGTTGGTCAACGCCATCTATTAACATTATCGTAGTTTCAACCTGATATCTAAGGTTATAATAACAAAATAATGATGTCACATAACCATAATTATGGAGTGAGGGAAATATTATTCACCCTCTTAATTTTGTTAACTTATACATGAACTGTTATTCGGTTACCAATGTTAAGATTGCCAAGCCTGCTGTTCATGGATCTCATTATTCCCAATCATGTCATGTTTTCAGTAATGTTTCAATTTATTTCTGCTATTTTTGTTATCTTGACTATACAGAGACAATAAATAATTAAACATATGTATGACGGCGCCACCATCAATGTTTTGTAAAAAACAGCGTTCAACGGGCAATTCGAGCGATCGAGTAATGTGTCACTCGATCGCAATTCGAGTGATCGAGTGATGTGTCACTCGATTCACACCACAGATTCCTATATAAAGCAGCGTACGCGCATAACTCGGGTCATTCGTTCATCGACCGTTGCCCAGTGCACACGTTACGTAGTTACCGAGTAGTTTTGTTACCGAGTATCAGACGACTTTGCGAGACAATCAGTTCTAATCGCGTATTTAATTATAACTAGTGTAAAACCTGTGTTAATATGAGTTTCTGACTAAAGTGATTTAAACGTCCACTGTTGCTATTAATTCCCGAACCACCCAACTAGTCTTATTTGCCTACATCAGAAGTGAGAGGACCTATATGGTGAGAAAATTTCGCCCACACACGTCGGAAAATAAATGAAGAATGACGGTGGTCCGGATGATATTTGAAATGACTTGGTTGCAATGAGAAACGTAACGACAGTAAACGCGAGTAAATGAGAACCGTGGAATTTTACAAAGAAAATATGTGTGTGATACTCACCTCACGCGAGGTATTTGTGCAAGTATGGTGGAAGTGAACGGTGGAACGGAGTGCATTGCTATTTGAACACAGAACACGAGGACGTGTTCAGTTTGTCAGAAATGGCCGAGGGAGTAATAGCATCCAAGACACCAAAACCAACAAACCAAACAAAACAAAAAAAAATCTTTCCATTTGGATCGCATGAATTCGCATTTCAGGTTTTTCAGATATGATGTACAAACAGTGGACAGCGAGCATGTAAAATAAGGATTCAAAATTTCGAATACAAAGGATCGGAATAATGTCATTAAGGTTTGAGGTTATAAGACAGCGATTTGGTATGGCATATTTTTTCATTATTCTTAACGAGATTGGATAATCCGATAGTATTTTTGTGTAATATCTTAACTTCCAGTGTAAATGGTGCCGTCATCTTGAACTGTCAAAAACACCTGACAGAATGTTCGAAGTTAAGATTTCATGAATTTGTGTTTAAGTAAAACTATTGTGCTTACGTACTTGTGGAACTTACTCGAAGTTCCAGGATTTCCTTAAAATAAGATTGATTAGAAAGAACTGGTTAGAATGGTGGTTTGCGTAAACTACAAATCGTTTCGTCATATTTGTGCTTTATTCAACGAAGTATTATAAAGTCAATGTTCGGTATCTTTCAACGTAATTATGATTAACAAAGTTATTCAAAGTCAGTGCAAGTATATTGTTTTGTGACACCAGAAGCGTTCTGTAAATGATATCAAGAATTTTCAATTTTCAAACGTCTTGATATTCTTTAATTATCGTCTACCCTCAGTTCAGAAAAATAACATTTAGACATTTCGTGTTTCTGTGCTTTGTTTTTTGTGAGTTTCAGATAAACTTAGTGACAATGTCAGTGGTATGGACATGCAGCCTGTGAATATCAAAACGTTGACGAGAAGTTGCATCAATGCGAGATAAAGAAGGCTGGTGCGGCGTCAACTGCCTGCACTTGTTGACAAAGACGGCAGCGTATCGCGGCTCTGTTCGGTGGCTTACGAGGAGCATCATCGGTGATTGTATGGTGACATGATATAACAGGTGATCTGTATTGATTCCATTATGGTTCATTTTGATAACTGCTCACTGACAGTAATTGTTCCTTGTTGAGTTTGTGCTGATATAACGTAATGTCACCACTACACTATATCTGTTAATAGTAGCACTTTGTCGGCTGGTTCACGTACCTTGAGCGCTAATAGCAATAGTTAGAGAGTTCATCATCAGAATCATCAGATCCTATCAGAATTGTAACTAATGCCATTGTGCACCACGATGAAAGCTAAGCAGTAAAAAAAAATTGGAAAAGATATTTAATTGATAAAAAAAATGGAAAAAAAATGTTACTTGAAAAAAAAAGGAAAAGAGAAGTACGAGTCATTGCAGGGAATAATCCGGACCTTTGACTCAGCTAAAGGAGCGTATACCCGGTCTAACACAATCGGCTATAGGGACTTTTGTCCTGACTAGCACGATTGGTTATAGGGGGCAATGCCTGGTCTAGCACTAACAGCCAGGCTTGTGCTCGGACTAGCGCGATCCGGTCTAGTTTAAACTGAAGGGATAATTAAAAAAAAAGAGAAAAAAAAACCGGTCCAGTTTAAACTAAAGGGGTCAATAAAAAAAAAAACAAGGTAAAAAAAAAAAGGTTAAAAAAGGAGGTAAAAAAAAAGGTTAAAAAAGGGTTAAAAAAAGGAAAAGAAAAGAGAAAAAAAAAATACTGCGTTTTAGCGATCGTGAATCTCTGAAGGATTGATGTGAACTTTGATGATGATGATGTGAAATTTTATCCATGTGTGTCACAATTTGATATCAAAGAATAACGTGTGATGTATAGCTAAAATGGTTGAACTATGTTTTATGTTTTTATGTCTTGTTCCCAGATGCTCAAAGGACGCTCGAGGACGAGCGAATGTCAGAATGGCCGTGACGGCGCCACCATCAATGTTTTGTAAAAAACAGCGTTCAACGGGCAATTCGAGCGATCGAGTAATGTGTCACTCGATCGCAATTCGAGTGATCGAGTGATGTGTCACTCGATTCACACCACAGATTCCTATATAAAGCAGCGTACGCGCATAACTCGGGTCATTCGTTCATCGACCGTTGCCCAGTGCACACGTTACGTAGTTACCGAGTAGTTTTGTTACCGAGTATCAGACGACTTTGCGAGACAATCAGTTCTAATCGCGTATTTAATTATAACTAGTGTAAAACCTGTGTTAATATGAGTTTCTGACTAAAGTGATTTAAACGTCCACTGTTGCTATTAATTCCCGAACCACCCAACTAGTCATATTTGCCTACATGTATTTTCAGTCATAAATCAGCTCTTGTATTGTGGTGACTGCTTTTCCAATAGATGTTGTTATGTACCTACATATTATATTGTTACTATTTATTCATGAATTATGAATTTTGTTTCTTGTTGATCAGTACAAGTAGATATGTTGCTTGCTAACATATCACCATAATTTTAATGTTCTATTTTATATACATAGTTAAATTTTTCATATTATGTCACTAACAGTCTGTGATCCAAAAATTAATCTTATTCTAGCAGTACAATTCTAACACTGCAAAATATTCCTTTTTAACAAGGTTCAGAAGTCACCATGACATACAACATTCATTTGAATGGAGAATAATAAATAAGGAGACTATTTATAACACTGTAAAATTTTATTTTAAATTGTGCTATTAATAATAATACCAACACATGTCCAGTTATATTTATGAAGTCAGTATTATTATTTGTTTAACCTTGCAGGTAAACTTTGTTTAAATATGTGTTAGTTGAACATCAATAGATTTGCTGACAAATACATAATAACAATAAATACCTCCGTCTCACTTTATTTATCTTTGCAGATTATTATCAATGTGTAATAAGTATGTAGTTTCCCTGGAAACCTATGTCATACCTGATGATTTATATATGATAGGAGAGTGACAGGTAATATTTCCATATTTCCTACAATACGAGGACTGATTATGTTAAATCACTCGTACTGAAGTTATTCAATTACATAGATTATACTTTTGTTGAATCTTTGTTTCTTTTCTCAGAGACGTGTTCCCTTATTTATGAAGTTTTTGTTTTTCAGTAGCAATATCTCACAATTTTTTCGGTAAATCAATAAAAATAATTAATATGATTCCAGTGTGACCTTACCTCACAATTGAAGATGTCATTTGATAAATTAACCAGGTAAACAGGTACTGGTTGTACTTGTATGGTTGTACTGGTTGTAGCATGAGTAATATTCATTTATCTTTTCGATTGACAATTTCACATTTCAAAGGTATTTTTACTTACCACGATTCAGGCGTAGAATATACATGTTCCATAGGTAAGGAGTTGTGCTATCGTTTGTTTTTAAGCAATTCTTCGATATTGGATCACTACTCACTTGTTTACAATATTATTCTGAGATTAATTATTATCCATTTATGGAATTTTTAGGTTAATATTGGCACCACGCGTAGATGCGGTTTCCCCGCGAAAGATCTGAAAGCCACCGTTTTTCCTTCTATTTTTTTTTATCCTCGTCGCCATGTGTGGCGTTTAGATATTATATCGATCGCTAAACTAAGGATTCTATTTAAATGATAACACTCAGTTTACAAGTTAACATGCAGAGACGATATCCGTGTTACCAGTGACATACGTCTCGCTTGACAGCCAGTGTCACAGAGAGACGTCACTGTCAATACGTCACAATACTTAAATGAAATTTTAGGCTATATTAAATTAAATTAATACGAAACATGTTATTAAATATTCTTTGTTTACTATCAATGTGAAACGTACGTAAAACATACCAAACGACGATAAATTACGCGCCCTCGCAGTTGACGTAGTAAAATTAAATTATGCATTATTATTATGCAATGATCTTTGACAAACACAATAAACTTAAAGATATTATAAATAACGACAAAATTAGAGGTGAGGATTCCAGACAGAAAAAATTTGAAATACTGGTTTAGAAATCCAGTCCCGTAACTCTGAGGGTTAATGGTCGTAGCACACATATCAACTCGTAAACGGAACGTAAACGTATCAACTCTTGCATGTCAGTATTCTTTGTATGAAACTCCCTACTGTAAAGCACACTTATCGGATTCGTAACGTAATCGCCTCGCCTCGAGACAAGCTCACGAACCGCGGTACGGTGCGTGGACGACTTGCCGTACCCGCGCTTACGTCTCACCGTACGCTATCCGTCGACTTTCCGTTTCCTCGTGCACGCCCCGCGCCGCGGCTACCGTTGCGTCGGCGAACTGCTGTCATTCATGGTCGTAGCGCACATATCAACTCGGAAAGGGATCGGCACCGGATCGCCTCGCCGTCAACCTAACGTAAGCTCGGCTACGGCTAGGCGACGCCGCGCTTACGGCTCGCCGGCCGCTGGTTGACGGAATGAATGACAGCAGTTCGCCGACGCAACGGTAGCCGCGGCGCGGGGCGTGCACGAGGAAACGGAAAGTCGACGGATAGCGTACGGTGAGACGTAAGCGCGGCTACGGCAAGTCGTCCACGCACCGTAAGCTTGTCTCGAGGCGAGGCGATTACGTTACGGATCCGATAAGTGTGCTTTACAGTAGGGAGTTTCATACAAAGAATACTGACATGCAAGAGTTGATACGTTTACGTTCCGTTTACGAGTTGATATGTGTGCTATGACCATCATTCCGTCAACCAGCGGCCGGCGAGCCGTAAGCGCGGCGTCGCCTAGCCGTAGCCGAGTCGATTTGGAGCTGTTGGTCGGTTATAACGCGCTTACGTTAGGTTGACGGCGAGGCGATCCGGTGCCGATCCCTTTCCGAGTTGATATGTGCGCTACGACCATAAAGCGGTAAAACGTATTGATGTGACCAAGAAATGACGTTTATTTAGGTAAGACTACCCTTAAAAATCATCACTTATGTAAAATACTTAATATGTAAAATACTATGCTATAACAAATAAATATATTTTCCAAAGTATACCTATGATAATTTCAGGAGACTAGTTATGTAAAATAGTTGCCACTTTTAACCTTTATACTCGTACAACCGTATAAGCAAGAACTTCAGCATTTTGTCTACATTACAGGCGAGGGTAACTGCCGGAGCGGATTTCGGATAAACTCCAGTCGAGGTGAGAAAATTATATGTTCGCAGCGATTTAATAATGCACCTACATATACTTTTTGTGTCTTGTTATGTCTGTGTGTTTGCTCTTGCTAATCTCAGAAATGGCTATACCTATTTGGATTTGGTTTTTTTCTAATGTATTTAGTGAACTTACGGTAATATTAAGGTGTTTATTTTATTTTAATCAGTCACAAATTAGAAAAGGATAAATTCTCAATTTAAAGTAATCCGAAAAAGACTTTTCGAGCGTGGGTACTAAAGGCATAATTCATCAAAAAGACTTAAAGTGGTAACTAATTTGTAATATGGACCTACATTCGAATAGTAATACGTTTTGGACCTAGGATATCACCGATACATTACATCTGAAGTTAAACTAACCTAGAAATGAATCTATGCAAGAACCAGAAGGTAATATAATTATGTAAAATGGTTTGTATGTTGTATTGTACTTATCTCCATTCAATCAGATGGTTTCATAACGCTGTGGAGCAGAAAGTATTAGCATTTACTGAACATTAGGATAATACGGCTAAATATATTCAATAATTCATGTATCTGAAATGTTTGTCTACATGTGGTATAGGTAACAGAATATTTAAGCTACAATATTATGACCTACTTTGTGAAATGCCAAGCTACTATGGCTGTGCTAAAGGCATAATTATGATCTTATTGCATTAAAGTATTATTACTAGCGTATAGAACCGACACCGCTAACACCATGTATGTCCCAATGCATTGGCGCCACGTGGCTTCAATCTTCAATGCATTCGTTCGATTTTGAAACGAGAACCGGGGCTCAATTTTGAAAATCGAACCTCCCGGGCGGGACACATATTTTGTTCGACATGTCTGTTCTATGACATTATACTTCAATATCTTATTGCATGTTTCACCACCTTGCACATAATTTTTTATTGACAAAATAGGAAACTCTCCATGATAATTTGTCGCTTCTTCTTCTTTCAGGAATACTCTCATTAATTTGCTAAAACGATAGCGTAGAATAAATTTTATAAGTATTTTGTAAAATCCAACTTTAAATACATTAACTATTTTAATTAACTTAACAAGAAATGGCGCCCGTTGAATCAGTTTTCAGAAAAATTTTACTCATATTAACGATTACGAGTACTACTCAACGATCCCTTTAAAGACCAACACCACAAAGCATTAAAATGTAATTTGTAAACTTTCTCTTGTAATTTTGTCATTGACATCAGCTTTTCATTCATAATTCATATACAAAGCTCTCCTTCAAGGCTGACGGCACTTTATTAACTTCTATGGTGTTGTGGGTCCATAGGTGACCGTGTACATCAGGTGGAATATTTGCTTTTTTTGATATCCCTTTAGGCTATAAAAAAACTTTACCCACTCCCGAAACGCACTGCAGCAATATAGGGGCACACGTGAAAAGCCACAAGGATCTACGTTTTAGTTGAACATAGAGGGATTCGCTTGGCTTACAGGGACAAGTGCTTCAATAATTTCAAGTTCCGATTTTGTATGCAAGCAATATAGAAAACTTCGATAAGGTTATTCAAGAACATCGTGGACTCTTTTGCCTTTTTAAAATAGCCACAGGTCAACTCTACATAAAACTTACTTAGGTAACAAGTGAAGTAAAAGCTTGTAAAAACGAAGATCGAAATATCAAATTACAATTCAAAAATTCGCAACTTCTTCACAGTAAAAAGTTAAAGAATCCTAACAGAATAGATGTTTAATACGAAGTTACGAGGATAACGACGAGCGAACAAGAAATTGAGTTAAAATTTTAAGGCACTTAGCTAAACTTCCGACATCCTGAAGTGAACAACTTATCACGTACAAGATCCTATTGATCCGCGACGCTCGTTCAGGCAGTGGAAGTTGCAACATTAGCTGTGACATACATTTAGACTGCAGTCTGAGATAAAATAACTCATTTGTAAGCAAAATCTGGTGCTGACCATTAACTTCTTTTACTATTTTAAAATAAATTATTCCAGTGAGAGGTCTTTCATGAGATACTTCCATGGTCATTTTGGAAAATCAACAGAATTTTGTTAAGTAACAGGCACTGTTACTTTTAACTACAGGATACTATCTTTCAAAAGCCTTACAATGCCCAAAAAACCGTTAAAAGGCCCATATTACAGGAGTACGACGTGAAAGCATTACACAAGATTTTTTTTATCTTATGTTTAAAATACAAAAGATATTATATATAATAAATATCGTTCACATGTCACTTTTGTTATATTTTACACTTGTTCCACGTCCTGCTTTTTTAGGATCCTGTTTTTTGGCGAAAGTGTATGTTAACTGCTGGTTTGTTATCTAAATTCCCTAGTACTCAGATAATCGGATGCCTATATGTTTTAGCCCTTATAAAAAAATTATCGTACAAATATTATACAAAATAAAGGAACATCATAGTTTCTACTTTGTTTGATATACCATCCCCGACCAAATTACGTACTATAAGATTTTATGTAAAATGGTCATTATACGGTGATACAAGAGCTTTGGGGACGTCCATTTATTAGGTGAAGCATTTTTAACGATTTTCAGATACCTCCCCCCTCCTCCTCCCTCCCTCCCTACTTCCCCTCCTCCCTGGTGAGATGTCGTGAGACTCGTGAGATTTGGCTCCACTCCCTCCCTCATCCCCTACCTCCCGTAATTTTTCAAAATATTTGTTTCAAGTGTCCACGCTCGATAGACTTTGGGTGATAAAAATCAAAATGTTTTTATAACATACTAAGAAATCGCCCTCTCTTCACTTCGGGAAAAATAGTAAAAAAAATATAATATAGCCTATATCACCTGGAGATAATGTAGCTTCCCAACAGTGAAAGAATTTTTCAAATCGGTTCAGTAGTTTCGGAGCCTATTCAATGCAAACATTCAATCAAATCTTTCCTCTTTATAATATTAGTATAGACTATCATTTTCTGCACATTGTTTTGGACCATTTTCGGGCAATTATTCTGATTCTTGCTAAAAAAAATAATGTAATATTTCCCGAGATCCGCGCTCTCCCCAACGTAAGATTAGATGAGATTCGGCTCTACTCCTTCCCTCCTAATATGGGGCGTTTTATTGTATTTTACTAAAATAGATACCTGTATAATTTGGCCAGGGACTGCAGTACGTCTATAGAAACTTCATGATAAGTTGGCTTAGCAAGTTAGTTTACAGACAGTAATAGAACAGATATCTAGTCCGCAAATCCGGCACTATCAAGTTCTTTGTTAGCTGTTTCAAGTTTCCTAAGGATGTTACGATGCGTCAGTAGCCTGTTGCACTCTGGTGTTAATTCCTGGTACTAGTTTAACTTCGCAGATACGGTTGAGGTCGCTAAGTCAATTAAGGACTGGATTCAGTTTGCTGTTGAATTGAAGATTTAAAAAATGATATTGTAATTTACGCACACAAAATAAATATACGAGTATAGTGAATGGAATTAAAGGTTACTTATATAGCTCGGTACAACATAGCCAGAGTAATACATCCGCTCTCGCCTACAGCTCTTACGTAACTGTCTAGTGTCGCCCTATAAACATGTACCCGAAATAACATAACAACAACAAAAACAACAAAACTCTTCATTGTACACCAACATAAAGTTGCAACTTAAGTACATATTCAACCACATACATACACATTTACCATACATATTCTACCATACTCGAATGGACAAACACTACAGGTATAATGAAAAAAAATTAGTGCAAGAGATCTTCAGCAGGCCTACAGCATACCTCACTAAGTAGCTTCAGTGCGCAATGGTAGAGGATTGGTAATAATATGTAAAATTTTCATTTACAACTAAGTAAGTACGTTGTATCAATTCAGATTATTCCCGTAAAAATTGAGAGTTTAGATGCCAATCTTAGTAGAAGACTTAAATCTAAGTACATTGTCTTAAATGGCTCATTTTCTTCTGTTACTTGAATACAGTACTAAGCATTTTTCCCATGATATGATGCACCACAAACTGATTTTAAGCATATGCTATCGTGTCACCGACAAGTCCTTACGACTACTTCCCAACTATGAGTAGTTTAGCCCTGGAGGCGCACTCTGCATAGCGATAGAATATTTACATGCAATCCTACGGTACACTTTTGCATACAAGTTAGATACTAAGTTTTGACTTATTATCAGATACTAAGTTTTGACTTCTTATCGGTTGCAATAACCGAATTCACTGTTTTCTTATACGTACCTAAATCAAGCCCTTGGTTTTATAAAGTTCATAGACGCAAATAAATTCGTAATCAAGTTATCCATATCAATTACTAGGTATGATAAATCAGAAAATAGGCGAATAGACGAGGATCTCTAAACAAAAGCGGTTTAATCCACGATTATCAAGATTTAAGTGAAATTAGCACGATCAAACGAGGTGTATTAAATTCCTTGGACGAAAAGTTTAGAAACTTCTAGTGAGTACATAGAGTCTATAAAGGGAATGAGGTAACTTGACGTATTCCGTCTCAGGCAGAGCATATAAACTAAGTTTATAAAGTTTTAGTGTATGTCAGCTCGTAGTCTGAAATTCCTTAATTTAAGCAATGAATTCCATAATTAAATCAATGGCACCGGAATACGAAGCCTTAACCGTAGTTGGATTGGTGGACTTAATTTGATTGTTTAAATGTCAATATTGAAGTTAATTGAATAAGGAAGTCTTTCCGTCAATACCGAATATATAACTGAATAAGATAGTTACAGAATTGATTTTTATATACATGTTTTATTAGTAAATACAGTTACATCACAGAACCGTACCAGCTGCTTAGTCATAAATAGAAAAATGTAGAAACAGAAAATGAGAAGAGTTTATGATTTTCGACGTTGGTTTTTAGAAAGGTTGTGACTGCCACTTGTAGCAGGTCAAAGCGAAATTTCACATAGGTGAAACTATGCTATCACTTCACCAAATTCCTTATCATAAGTAGCTTCTGCAAAACTGGAAATAATATTTTTGTCAGATTTAATGTTGTCCCTTTTTACTTTATTAATAGAAAACGTATGAAAAAACTACAAATGCACAAACCACCACTTGCCAAGAAAAATGCCAAGAAAAACGTTGGTTAAAAAGCCTTTCATGTTTTGCTTGTTTTCGTTTCTTCTCTCTGTTCTGTAGTCACGTAGAATGGCAATTATATTCAAATGTTCATGGGTTGCGAAGTCACCATAACACCTACACCATGCTCAATAAATTGTTATTTCTTAATTCCAAGTAAATAAATTATAATGCTGTGTACATGCGGTGTACATTCACCTTTTGATAGCTCTCAGGTGCAGTGTGCGGGTGTAATCTTTGGAGCGCGCATTTATTAATGGCGTACATGAACAAGCGTTGACGTTGTGAGATTGTACATTCCTCCACAAAGTTAAGTTCTTAGGGCAGGGAGTCGTGCAATAAAATGATGCGACTAACTTGAGCAGAACAATTATATTGTAGACATATCTGCCAGCCGAGGAATATCAAAGAGGTATTACACTTCGTTACAACGTATCATATTCTTGTCCATTCTTACTTATTACCAGCTACAGCACAATACAGGTCTACAGGCCTAGCGTACTACTGAAATGCTAACGATGAACGTAATTATTTTTCCGTCACAACCCAGATACGACTTCAATGCCCTGAGAAACGCCCTTTAATATTTTGCCAATTATATCACTTATCCAGCGCCATATAACAGGCGAGTCTTGTGGCTAATCTCTCAAACGATGACCATATGCCACGAGTAGTGGAATTTGTCTTGGATTTTAACAAAGGTCGATCTCCTTACAAAGAGATGGCCATTGGCCATGGCAATAGAGAGATTTAAAACTGACATAATTCAGAAAATATTGTGTAGCTTTACATCAATAAACTTTGGATAGTTGGAATATAATCTAGACTACCTTGTCTATGTTATCATAATAAGTCCCACACAGTGAAGTTTCAATTCATGAATAATGAATACAAAATGCTGCTAGCGAATGAAAATTCTCTTCAATTGGATGTTTTGAAGTTGGTTTTTATTTTTGAAATATACTTTGTTCATAAATTTTTCATAAAAAGTTGTAAATTGCTATAGATATATGAAGTATTTTGTTTTTATTCAAGTACTACGTCAAGTCTTATGTAGCTATTGCAGCCCATAGTCATGTGTAATCAACATGAAATAAAACTATAATCTCTTTGAAGTTAAGTCACTACTACCTTTCGCTGAGGTTTAATTCAACATTATTTGATACTCAAATACAGAATTTATTATAATAAATCCTATAACTTCATCACAGAAAAAAACAATAACGCTACAAATAAATGATAATAAGTATAATAATTAACTTTTCCCATCAAATTAGACTTTAAGATTTAACTTACAATTAGAAATTAAAAAATATCTATTTATTTGAATTTAACATAAATTTTTGTTTACTGTTCAGAGCGAAAGCAAGATAGTAATAATATTAGGTCTTTACCTATGAAATTGGAGGTTTGTATGAAAATTTGAAAATATAAAAATTTTGGTATTTTTTTTTCAAAGTACTGGCTCAAATTAATTATCAATACAATTTTGCCATTTTGATGGCACTTTGTTTATCCCTTTACTGTAGAAGTCTGCCGGACGGGAGGCGATGAAGTCAGCTTTAACGAAACATAAGATCTTGTTGAATACCCCGTGTTTTTAAAATGGTTTTTTGTTTATAAAACATAGGTAGTTGCTAGCTGAGATTCTGATATTTTCAGAGATTCATAGAAATGTGAAGACGGTTGTCAACTAAAAACTTTAAATAAAATCCACCAATACTAACTAACTCTATAACGTTAACTTGAATTGTTTATTATTCATAAAATGTATACTAAGAAAAAGCTGATAAATAGAAAGGATACTGAAACTTTATGTTACCATTACGCTTTTATTATTAGTACAAGTGAAGAAAAATACGATCATCCAAATTCAACTTTTACCCATTTCCTTCGTCGATGGAATCGGTACTTAAACTCTAACAACGACGGCAGTTCCTTTTCTACTTTGCGACTATTTTTCAATGTAGTTTACTTGCTTTCAACAACTTGAACTTTTAACTTTGACGTATTCCTTTCATTGCGTTTGCTTGCTTTGTATCACAATTGTTATTTGCTCTATCACGAATAAAGGCAATGGAAAATGTAGGAAGGAAGAAATGCTAAGTCAGAATAGTATTTTATATAATTCCAGAGAACAATCAGAACTTAAGACAATTGAACTTATTCCAGTTCTTATTCTCTGTATTGTAATATTGTATTTTTAAAATAAACATAGGATTATAAATAATTATAATGATAAAGTTACAAAATGAATATGATAACATTTCTTAGTGTCTGTGGAATCGTTATCTAGATGTAGGTACGTCCGTTTCTCGAAATATTTCGTGGTATTTTCAAGCCTTCGTAACTTTAGATAACTTTAATACTAGAAGGCTGAAACTTCAACATACAATTTCTAGTCTATCAAATAAAAGTTCAAATTATCTACATGTATTAATACCTAGATTTTATTAATATCTAAATTACGCTGTTTTTGCCACTGATTTACCTTCTCATCAATCCTACCTTCAGAGTCCTTCCCAAAGTGCTAGAAAACTGAAATTTGATATATCGACTAAGTTTATTTGGATATATTTTTCCAGCTTCTAATCCTATTACTATGAAAGTTTTCTGATTCTTTGAAGAAAAAGTTGTTCTCTTATTCAATAAAAAAAATACTAGGCATAATCTTCAAGAAACCCTGAAACTCTAAAAGCATTTAACTATGTTATAACTTAATAGGAAAAAAGTACATTCCTGAACGATGACGAAAGCCGTAGTGAATATCTATGTACGGTCAGCAAATGAGTTAGACATAAAACGTTCAGTAATAAATGTTACGGTATGTTTTTTTTGCTTTATAATTAACGTTAAATTACCTTACGTGTATGTAGCATTTAACGTAGATAATAACATAAAATATTACAAAACGTTTTTGAATCATGCATACGTGTTTTGATGACTGTACATTATACCTATGTTTTGCTAACATAAACTTCCTAAAGGCGAGAACCAGAGACCGAGTTGACAGCTGAGAAGTTTGTTTGCAAACTGTTAGTAGATTTTACGCGCGGCCGCCGCCGAGACGTGATTTACTTTATTGAGCTCCTACAAGTTGCAAATGTACACAGATATATTTAGCTGCAGTTCAAGCCTGCTATGTGAAGATTGCATGAATAACAACTACGAAGGGTATCCACCATCATTGTTAAAGTGAAATCTTGCAGTGACGTAGGTCAGGGTAACAAAATGCAACGTTTTCATGTAACGTTTTGTCATCACGATTGCATTAGTATGCTATAACAACAAAGCGAAGTAAAAGTTGAGTTACCGTGAAAAAAAATTAAAGTAAAAATAAGTGAAATGAAAAAAAAATTTTTTTTTAAACGCTTTTATTTCAATTTTTTTTTTGATTTTCCTGTATTGTCATCGGAAATACACATGTCTGCCAAATTTCATCAATTTTCATTAAAGGGAAGTCATTCAAATTAACGTTACAAGATTTGATTTTTTGATGCGGGAAGCGTTTACCTTATTGCCGTGTAAATAGAGTAGCATTTTGATCATAATATTGAGTTTGACGTTTTGATGCTCCGAAGTGAAACTAAATAAAAGCGTTTAAAAATCAACTTCAACGAAATATTGTGAAATAAGGAGCACTAAAATCTATTTAATTTCCTGTCATAAACTCCTAGCTTATGTCAGTCAAAATTAGTTATGTCTACTAAATATTTTCTTAGTTATTGCTAAACTTTATTTCCAGTTTTAGCTCTTATATGGATGATAATATTCTCAAAAATGTCAACAGTTTCAACCTATTTTCGTAATTTAAACTAAAAATTAAGACTAAAAGAGTGGCGATGTTCACTTAGATCCATTACAAGGATCTATCAATGGATCTTTTTCCACTTTTATGTCCAATTGAATCTATGATTTAATTAATGGATTGAAGTTAAGAAATTGAATTATTTATTAATTTGCAAATCATAAAACAAGAGTAAAAGTATTTATCCTCAAACAGGTAGGTTGCTACGAATCTAATGCTAGGTTGTTTGACCTACGTTAGCATTACATCAAAATGTTATTTAGAAAGGGCACAACTCCAAAGGTCAATTGGGTAAAGAGAATCATTGGTGTATGTATTCTCCAAAGATTAGCCAAACAAGTAGTAGAAAGGTAAATCTATTCCGAGTTTGTGGAAATCTTACCGTACATTCTAAGATTTTGAAAGTAATATCTTGCAGGATTCGCCCAACATTCAAACTTTTCATATTTGAATATAATATAAAACTTGTGAACAGGACACATCGGATAACACCGTGGAGAATATCTAAACATAATAATATGTAACGAATTCTTTATTTAAATAAATATCAATGATATAATTAAAATAATATTACTTAGTATACCTCACCGCTAGTTGACCGCTAAAGGCAAAAAATTCTTGAGCGTTTCCGTGCTTCGGAGGGCACGTAAAGCTGTCGTTCCCGGTTGTTATCATATGATAACAGTCCTTAAGCCATGTCGGAGGCCCTCGGGCGGTTTGAAAACTTCCGACACTCGGGTTGGCCACTAACCCCTCCACCAATCCGCATTGGAGCAGCTCTGGTGGCATGCCTGGTGGAGTATGCTCTAGGCCTCCTCAAGAGGAGAGACCCGTGCCCAGTAGTGGGCCATTAATGGGTTGAAGCCAGTATACCTCACATATTACAGAAGTCCAGTAACTCATGGGATTTGTCCATGAGGACACAAATAAAATGAAATATCACAAACACCCAGTACCATAGGTACACTCTATTCGTCACATTAATATCGGGTCTGTCCCACTGTAAGAATAGATCCCGCAACCCCTAGTTCGGTATTATCCACTACTAACTGTACTACAGAGTTACAAAAAGATACTAATGGCTTCTAACACGACCTATATTCGGTGCCAATATATCTAATGGAAATTTGAAGACTATGTGAATATACATAATTTTTATTGATGTATTAAAGTATGAATAGCATTAGATAAAGAGATTACAAAATAAATTTGTCACATGATACTTAACTACATTATAACAACTCAAAGATTAATCTCTATGCTCTTACATCTTTAAACATGGCTTGTGTTCAAGTAACGCGATCGCATTCACCAAAAGGAAGTCAAAAGAAAGCTTGAACATTCTAAACTCGACCCAATTCATGCCGAGACAAAATCACACTATGTAGTGTAAAACGTATGGCCAAAACACAGTCTTTTTGTAAGTAGTAGTACAAGTGAAACCAACCCATATGGATAAAATTATACGAAATCGCCGAGCGCTTCAGTTCTCCGCCAAGGCAAAAAGCTTTATATTATAACTATAATATTTTAATCATTGAAGTATTATTACTAGCGTATAGAACCGACACCACGAACACCGTGAATGTCCCAATGCATTGGTGCCACGTGGCTTCAATCTTCAATGAATTCGTTCGATTTTGAAAGGAAAACCAGGGCTCAATTTTGAAAATCGAACCTCCCGGGTGGGACACACATTTTGTTCGAGATGTCTGTTCTATGACATTATACTTCAATGATTTTAAGGGTGATTTTCATATCTGAAATTAAAACTATTTTATATTATAGTATTTTTCATAATTCCTTTCTTCCTTTTTTTACAGCTATCTACAAACTCCCTGAGTTGTTAGAAGTCCGTTAAATATCAATATAATCCTCTCAAAATTAATACATCCTACCCTTTTATCGCTCGCGTATCTTTACCTCCGAGAACGTAGGTTGCCTGGAAGAGCGTACTTAGCGACAAGGCCGCCTTTTGTATTTCTTTTAAGTTTTCATCTTGTCATTATGTTTACTTTTAGTTTTCATTATAGTGTAACATATATATACCAATCCGCCAAGTCTACCAATCCGTACTTGGCCAGCGTGGTAGACTATTGCCTGTGCCCCTCATGTGAGAGGAGACCCCGAGCCCAGCAGTGGGAAAATTATGGGTTGTTGCTATTTTATGTAACATAGAACTTTAATAGACTTACAGGGGTCCTGATAATTTAATGTTAAAAGAGACGTCAAGCGACAAATCGAGACGCGATCCAGATGAGCGACAAAATAAACAAAACGCCTACCTTACCTCTTGTGCGTACCAGGCACTTTCGTCGATGACCTAAAACATCGTAGTTACTTACTACATAATAACATGAGCCAAGTGTAGTCACAGCTACTAATATTTTTGTAACATGTGTCATCGTTTGTCGCCCTTCTATTACACTGCCTTAGTCCTTGTAAATCGCGTCATTAAAATGTTTGTGTGTTTCGCCCCTTACAACGGCTTGACCTAAAACAGGGAGATAGCACACACACAACTTCAGATAACCCTTTACGCAGTGTTATGTAACTTGAGTTACTAAAGTTTTGTGTAAGATTCCTGCCTTCCAGGGCTGTCAATGTTGATGTTACGTGGGTAACCTTACAGAATTGCTATAGACGGTATCCGTTGTCACATTTTATATACTCGTATCTACGTTTCGGTACGTATATTTCTGCGGCGCCTCTGACAAATAACATAATAACATCATGTATGTGTGTCGACATAATTATCTTTCGACGCTTATATAAAGGTATATATAGGTGGCCAAAGCACCAAAGAACACTAAATAATATAACACATATTTCGTATTCAATATATTATGTCAATTAATGTCGGGAATTAGACTGACCACTAGCTAGTCTATCACTATATTTATGTTAAAAGAGAACGTTAAGTCTTGTCAAAGGCTTTCAGGTGGCATAGTTCCTTATATGTATTGAAGTAGAACGGTGCTACATATTCAGGTTCAAATATTAGAAGGCCTACGGACAATGTTGGTCGTTAATAACTTTTTTTATAATAATATTCATTTTATTTTGTTTAACAAAATTAAACAAGAGGCACGTAAAACCTAACTCTGAAACAACACAAAATACAAACTTTTTAAGAAAATAATAAAATCTACAAAAAATGAGAAACATAAACAGCAACTTACCCAAGAAACTCAGAAGCAAATATGTACAGAGCTTCATCTTTCCAAGTTTCCTGCAAAAGAAAACACGGATTATTTCGGTTTGCATAAAAACTTTATCAAATCTTGGTAAAATGGAGAATTGTTATAATATTTTCTGAAAAACATGTTGTTGAGAACACAGCATATCCTGTAATATCTAAAAATGCTCCATTTTATAATCTAGCCAGGCTGATAAAGAATCGCTCTGATCTACTAGAACTTGGACTACTTGCATGCTAAACATGAAAACCCATTCAGTAGTCTTTACATGAAAGGATAACAAATATTCATACATCCTCACTTACAAACTTACACATATGTAATGTATAATGTAACATGTATAATGTATAATAATGTGTAGGACTAACATCATCATCATCAACAACAACAAAAACAACACGACTAATCTTGGACAGCTTATCGCTATGCTATTGACTATCGGCGTTATTTAAAAGGATTTCAACACTTTGCCGGCCAAGAAGAGAGAAGACTGAAATAAAATGAAAAAACCGGTCAAATGCGTGTCAGGCCACGCGCAATTTAGGGTTCCGAAGTAGTACGTTTATCGACTACGAGTATTATTCATTAACTACTTATGTTAACATATTATAGTTTTCCTTGTAAATTCATTATATAAACTATTTTTGAGAATTTTTCATTTTTCCAAACTCCAACCATTTAGCCGGAAGGGGGGAACACTTGTCTCTTACTAAAAGTAGCACTTTAAACAAATATTTCGCAAACGAAGCCCTAAATCCAAAAATGGTCTTAGAAGACCCATAATATTTCTGAAAGACCTTTTCAACACTATGGGGTACGCAACGAAAAAACATTTCATCTTCACGTTACCGTAGGGGAGGTATCCTGAAAAAATATTTTTCATTATTTTATTCCACGATTTTGAAGTTGTAATAAATATGTATATCCATGCTTTCTAGTACTAAGGGTTTCAGCGCTATGCCTTGGACAGACGGATGGACGGACGGACATGACGAAACTATAATTGTTCTGATTTTACTTCGGATCCTAAAAACGTATATGAAAAGCAAGATAATTTAATTTGATTCCAAACATTCGTGACACAAGTGTTTTTATCTAACTAACCGACCAATAAGCTGACGATCTACCTGATGGAGAGTGGCCACCTTTACTCATATCAGTAACCCCATAGTCACAAGAATCGGATCAACGCTGCCTAGCCGACCAAGGAGAAAAGGAAGCTTATAATTATCCCAGTTCATAACGGTTTTAATTTTCATACATTGCATATAATACGTAATTTAAAATTTATGAATACCTATTGAAAAGTTATAATGACGTTAAATTGACATATATAATTTTCAGTGTAGACTCTGTACCTCATGTCTTTTCATTGGAGTCCTGCGATTTACCATTCCATATTAAGTATATATGAAAGAATATTATGAATATATTCACCATCAGGTAATCGTTCCACGTGAGTGACCTCGTGGCGTAATATAATGTCTAGACATTCAGAAAAATCCCGTTCATTTCAAACCATTCCGCTAAGCGCTCAGTCATTCAGGTTAATAATGGCAGTTAGGATAACACCCGCAAGTAACTTTAACATCAACCTGTCAGTTTTATTGTTTTATATTAGCGAGAATTTCAAAGATATCAATTGATGTTAAGGTTTTGATAGTGAGTTAAAATTGACACGGAAATATTACGAGTATAATACGAGTATAATAATTGCCTACTATTAGATAAGTACCTTACCTACGATTATTAAATATTTAACAAGAAACGTTTATAGAATATTAAATGTACAGATTTAACCCTATTTTTGGATGAAAAAAAAATTCAATAATAAAATCATCTAACTACAATAAAATTCTGTGTCAACTACCTCTATGAAATACGTTAATACCTTATGAAGTCTATATTGGAATATTTCATAAATAATAGTGTTGAAACTCATTAGCACTTTGTACATAATTTTGTCGATGCGGCAGACGACAAATTTTTGTCCCTACGTCCCTCCACTACTCATTATTTTATTAAAGACAAAATACGTACAGTAAGAGACAAATTATTTATTTTGACGTAAAATCGAAAAGAGACTGATGGGCCTACGTAACAGTGATAAATTACATTTCAAATTTATTGCGAACTGAACAAAGCATAATTTCAATTCACTTTGTAGAAGACGGCATATTTTATAATTTATCAACCCGTTCAATGTTACTTAAGACGAAGCATTTAGAATGTCGCACATTTATTGAAGGAGTAACAAAATTATAATTCATTGTCTTCAAATAAAACTAAATGGGTGTTCAGTGGAAAACATGTACCAAATTGTAAGAAACACATCCCAATTCACAGTCACTAACGGTTACTTTAATCGTTCCTTAGTAAAGAATCACCATACAAATTCAGTACTAGGGGGCGATTTAAGTAACCGTTAGTGAGTTGGGGCTTTAGTCTCTGGGCATAAGTATAGGTACAAGACCTGTACTAAAAATAGGAAAATCAAGAAGGAGCTGTATTTAGCGGTAAAAAGGTTCAGCAACATAACTTAAAACCGTCCTGACGGTAAAATATCTAAGTGAAATTTGAAGTACCATAGCCAACTATGGTACTTGGTAGGTATACAACTATGGTAGGTATGGTAGATATGGTAGGTGGTATACAACTATGGTAGAATCAGAAGATTAAGGCAAAATCGAACAGACAAACTATTAATCCCCTAACAGTTTTTTTAAATCTGATAAAGGTACAAGTTGTAATACATTGTTGTCAAACATTTATTTCATAAAAATTGATAAATTACACTTGGAATTTGGCCACAACATGACCAAAATAACAATGAGATTCAACGCATTTTCTATAAATATATAGGCAGGCATTTATAGTTTTACGTAACTTATATAAATAACATAACTTATAGGAGTACTCGTAATTAAAGATGTAGGATAGTCTCGAAATATGAGGTTCTTTGATCACATCATAATGACAAAGACGTTTCCTCACAGGTCTAATATCATTTTGTGTTTACGAGAAAGTAAATAAATAATGTAACACTCAGAGATTCACGAAGAATTCCTTCCAATATGCTCTTGATAAATGACTCAGAAATGCCGTTTTGATGATACGTTTCATTTATCCACATTGAGCATAAAACCCAGGTTTGTAGATCATTAATTATTCTTCGCTTTCGTTAATTATATCTATGACTTCAGCTTCAGTGGGAAAATATGTTACAATAAACTTAGAAATACGTACATATTTTGTACCTTTTCCTATTTGTTTGCCATATTTGTATCCTAGTAGGTATATTTCGCTTATTGTTAGAATCTTTCTGGTTAACTCGAAGAAGGTTGAACCGAGGTTGAATTGGGTTCTGTTTAAGTTATTATACATAAATTGAATTCCGGTTAAACGTTTTCGAAGATAGTACGCAGGTGTGCAGAAATAAGAGAACTTTACACATTTACAAAACGACTTTAAGTTACGGACCCATAATGTAGAACAGACCTAATTCCGAAGAGAAAATGTTCCTTTATTGTTTCACTTAATTGGTTGAGTAACGCCCCAACTCAGAATCACTAATGGTTACTTAAATCACTCCTTAGTACAGAATTTGTATGGTGATACTTTACTAAAGAGCGATTAAAGTAACCGTTAGTGACTGAGTTGGGGCGTTAGAAATTACTAAGTCAAAGTACAAATTAGCATTGCATAGCAAAAATTTCGGATAAGATATTATACACACTATACGTACGCCCTGTTCTGTTTATGTTATATGGACTGTAGATACAACATCACTTGATTTTTCCATTTATCATTTGCGTAATAATATAAAAAGGTATAAGCTTTTGTAAATGTATAAATACTCTGTAATAAATAAATAAATAGTACACACATGACTACTTATATTCTGAAAAGGAAGGTAATTTTCACGTGACTGATAAGAATTTCAGGAAATTCAACCTCAAAGGACGTAAAATAGGGGTTGCGAGTTTATGTTGGGCGGGTGAAGACATTGTATTTTATCTTGGAAACCTGTACTATGATATTTTACCTGTTTAACCAGCAATCATCGTTGATCAAAATTCATCATTTACGGTGAAAGGTTAAAGGGATTGTAAGTTAGTAATGGTAACCGTTGACTACGGCTAAGCGTGGGCGGGTTGTAGCAAGTAATAATTCTTCTCGTTGCACGTCTCAAAGGAAGCGGAAGATTCCTCACAGCAACCGAAATACATGATAACATTTTAAGATAATAATAATAATAGGAGTGTTTAGCTCATCAAGTAGACCCCCTTCTGAGGATGAATAATGTTGGTGACGCATGGTGGCCTCCAAAAAGACGTAGCGATATTGGCTCGGATCTTAATCATCAGATTGCAGAGGAAATCCGTTTGGCAGGACTGAAGGACACAGGTCTCTCCTCTTGAAGATACCTAGAGCATACTCCACCACGCTGCTCAAGTGCGGGTTTGGTGGACGCGTTAGTGGCCATCCAAGGTTTCATGCCCTCCGAAGGCCTCCATAAGCCATTAAGCCATATGGGCTTTGTAGGCGATACGAGTGAAATTAGGGAAACTACTGAATAGTTGGCAAGGCGAGATGGTAATGGAAGGTAATGGAAGGCGTGGAAAACGTGGTGTCGCCGCGAATGCTCAAGACAGAACGAACGTTTTTTAATAAAGCGCTCTTATGACGGTGGTAAAAATGTAAAATTTCTTGCACTACCTTACATTAGCCAGTCTCCACCATTTATTAGTTACATTATATGACAACAGATGGCATCACAGGTATAAATATTAAAACAGACATGTATCTAGAAAATATTAAGGATTATTAAAGTTAATTTTTATACGCGTCACGCACGTCACTAACACTCTCCGCCCTAGTGCCGTCTAAACGTTTAAGGCACTCATCATCCGTTGGAAATAGTGCGACGCGTGTTACCGGCCTGCTAAGTATCCCTGTCTTTGTTTTAACGTCCACTACACGTATACGACCGTCTTTCCCTGGATGAACTCGAGTAATACGCCCGCGCGGCCAAGTATTTCTAGGTAAGTTAGGATCGCCGATAAACACGAGGTCCCCAGGTTGCAAGGGTTTCTCCTCGCCGTGCCACTTGGTTCTGGGTACCAGTGTCGGTAGTACCTCCTTGACCCAACGTTGCCAAAACATATCTGTTAGCCTTTGAGCTATTCGCCACTGTCGTCTTAGGTAAAACTCGTTGTTGTCAAATGATCCCGGAATTGGAGATGGAGAAGTGGTACCGATTAGAAAATGGTTTGGTGTTAAAGCTTCATCACCCTGACTGTCCACTGAGACATGGGTCAGGGGTCTACTGTTAACAATGGCTTCTATCTCTGCTAGCATGGTGATTAAAGTCTCTTCACGTGGGGCGCGTTCTTTTAATACCACTCGCAGGGCCGTCTTGACACTTCTTATTAAGCGTTCCCACGCTCCGCCCATATGTGGGCTTGCTGGCGGTATAAAACTCCATTCTACACCTTTATCACTCGCTCTCTCTTGTACCTGTGATTTATCGACTTCAAGGTATGAACGTTTAAGCTCCTTGTCCGCTCCTCGGAGATTGGTACCGTTGTCGGAATATAATTTGAGAGGCCAGCCTCGACGTGCGGCCATTCGTCGCAGTGCCATTATCAAGGTATCAGTGGACAGGTCTGATACAACTTCGATGTGTATAGCCCTTACGGTGAGGCATGTGAACAATACACCATACCGCTTCTCCCTTCTTCGACCCACGGTTATATCCATCGGTCCAAATAAATCCACTCCACAGTTGGTAAATGGTCGGTGGTGGTGCATGAGTCGTGCCTCTGGTAAGTCCCCCATGCGTGGCGGCTTCGGTACAACCTTCCTCATTCGACAGAATGTACACTGCGAGGCCACCGTTCTCACTGTAGGTCTCAAACCAATAATCCAGTACCGCTGCCTCAATTCGTTAACGACCATTTCATTGCCTCCGTGAGCGGCGGCTTCGTGGTATTGTTTAGCGAGCAGCCGCGCGATTCGATCCCGACCGTCCAGGATGACAGGTTGCTTCGTCTGCCGCGGGATGTTCCGGGCGGCGTCGATACGGCCGCCGAGTCGCAGCAAGCCATCTTCGTCTACAAAAGGTGTAAGTGATCGCAAACGACTGTTCTTAGCTATATTTTTATTCATTTTCAGCGCTTGTATTTCAGTCGCGAAGGCGAGGGCTTGAGAGTACTGCAGCAGCAACGTTTCAGCCTTGTGAAGTAGATCACAGTTTATTTGTTTTATCCCAGTTCTCTTACATTTTTCAATAAATAATAACACTGTAGCGGTGCTACGGCGTAATCGATTCCACGAGGAAAACCGGTTCGGGTCGGGCACGATAGGTACTACAGGTAAGTTGCATATATCTACATTATGTATAATTTCTTCACTGACTAATTTTTGTATTTCTGTTACAGGTGGTTGCGGCCAGTCATCGGGCGACGTGTACAAGAACGAGGGACCCTTGAACCATTCACTGTCCGTGATTAAGTTATATTTGTTTACCTTTGTTGCAGCGTCGGCTATATTTATACACGTAGGGATATAATGCCATTCCGATATTTTACTCAACGCATCAATCTCACCCAACCGGTTTGCTATAAATACATTATAATTTCTATTTTCGTTTTGAATCCAGTGTAAAACAGTTGTAAAATCGCACCAATAATACTTTTTGCTTGCAGCTATTCTATGTTCCTTTTCAACCAGTTGCGCTAAGCGACAAGCTAACAAAGCGGCCTGTAGTTCAAGTCTCGGAATAGATGTTTCTTTTAAAGGGGCTACGCGGGTCTTGCAAGCGATAAGCGATACGCACACACTCCCGTCGCTGTATTGTTTTCGCCAGTAGGCGACGGCTGCGTATGCGCACGGGGAAGCGTCACAGAACACGTGCAACTGCATATCTATCTCTGTCTTTTCAATTGTATGTAATATATCCGAATAGAAGTACCATCGTGGTATGCGTATGTCTTTTATTTCATGTAGCTGCGAAATCCATTCATTAAACAACAGTAACAGTTCATCTGATAGTGTCATGTCCCACGTTATATTTTGTTTCCAAATAAGCCGAAGTAAAATTTTTGCTTTTACAGTAAACGGAGCGAGGAATCCATAAACGTCGTATATAGACATAACAATTCGTAAAACGTCCCTCTTTGTAGGCTTGCATTTTAAATTTAATATATCGGCTGGTATCTTTTTAAACGTTAGATCAAAACAAAGAGTATCGCTCGCTAAGAACCAAAAGAGCCCAAGCGTCCTTTCTTGATCGTTGATTTTGAACTCTTTGGCACCATTACTTAAGGTTTCTTTTGGCTTGTTTTTTATAACTTGAGGCTCGTTGCTAGACCAGTTTCTTATCTCGAACCCGCCACATCTATGTATATGTGTAATCTGATCGATCAGCTGTGTCGCTGTAGGCACGTCATTCACCGAGTCAATGTAATCGTCCATGTAATGCGATTTTAAAATTGCATTCACGGCTTCCGGCATCTCTTTGACAAATCTTTGTGCGTTCTTATTTTTTACATACTGTGCAATGAAGGGTGAGCAATTTGCGCCGAAGATTAATGACGTCATTGCATATTTTTTAACCGGTTCGTTAACGTTATTATCACGCCACAAGAAACGTAAAGCATTCTGATCTTCACTTCTTATTTTTATACGAAGGAACATATCTTTTATATCTCCAGTCACCGCTATACACCCCTCTCTGAATCGAAACATTATACCTAATAACGATTCCAACAAATCTGGTCCCTGAAGCAGGTAATCATTAAGGGAGTGGCCACCTGATGTCGCAGCGGCGTCGAACACGACCCTCAACTTTTTTTTATTTGGATTATCGACAGCGAAGTGTGGCAGGTACCAAGTGCGCGTCGCTGGCTTCGAACCCAACACTTCCCGCGCATAGCCGTTCTCAAACAGGTGCGTCATGCGTTCTGCGTACCTGGTTCCATAATCGGGATTTTTAATGTTTTTCCTTTCCACAGCCATCAACCTTCGGTACGCGCTAGGATACGATTCCGGCATGGCGGCATCGCTCTTCCACGGTAAGCCGACTTCCCATTGACCATTCACTAAAGTAGCGGTTTCAGCGAGGATTGCCACGGCACGTTGTTCGTCCTTGTTTGGGCGAGGATTGTTACTTATACCGATTGCATCGAGGGCGAATGAGTTACGGACGAGTTCACCGAGCTCTTTTAGGGATTGGTCGTTGTCACGTGTAGCAGAACCGTTATGTTGTGTCGAGTCCGATACGAGTACAACCGAGTCGAGCGGGGGCGCAGCCACCGGTGGCGCGCGCGCGGAACACGAGTCGCGGGCGCCGCGCGGCGGGCGCTCCGGCCCCGGGGCCGAGCGCAGGGCGCCATGCACGCTCCAGCCGAGCGGGGTGCGCGTGACGTAAGGACCGTTTTTATGTAGTTGTATACATTCTATAGGCAAAAGCAAATGGTAGTTATCTTGGCCGATTAATATTTTAGGTTGAATGTTGTCAATGTTGAATCTAATATTAGTTTTGTACCGATTTAATTGTTGAAAATCTACGTTTGTTATACTTTGAACCGGCAGTTGTAGCTTATTTATTTTTCGCGCGTTAAATTGTAACACTTCACCGTCACCATTCGTTAGTTCGCAGTTTATAAGTTCAGATTGACACTCAAGTTCGCTTGACTCCCACGCACTACGTACACGCATTTTTATACACTTGCCGTGAAGTCCCGCTTGGTTCGCGATATCCGCCGACACTAAGCTAACCGTGGCTCCGTCGTCGAGCAACGCGTATGTATTAACCGATCTATGAGGACCGTGAATTGTAACGGGAACTATTTTTAAAAGTACTTTGGAGCTCAACGACGCGATAGCAGTTGTCACTGTTTCACAGCCGTTGCCGTCGGCGCCGTCGGCGCGGTCGGCGCGGTCGGCGCGTTCGACGCGGTCGGCGCGGTAGGCGCGGTCGGCGCGGTCGGCGCGGTCGGCGCGGTCGGCGCGGTCGGCGCGGTCGGCGCGGTCGGCGCGGTCGGTGCGGTCGGCGCGGTTGGCGCGGTCGGCCTCTTCTGGCAGGGGTTGTACGCTCCGCTTGGTGCTCCAGTGCAGTAGGCGGTGGTGATCACGCCCGCAGTCCTCGACGTCACACGTAGCTGCAGGACATGTCTGCCTGTCGTGGCATGAAGTTAGGCACTTATGACACAATCTGTGTATTCGCACGACACGCCATCGGTCACGTCGCATTGCACGTTTAAATTGTGTGCACTCGGGTATCAGATGATAGGCCATTTTACAAAACTTACATTGTTCTGTATCACCGCTCACTGCGTGCACTGAGTGAATCACTGGTCGAGTGGTCCTTTTCTCTGATTGATTGTACATGTAACTCACACCAGCCTTAGCGACCTTAGTTGCTTCGCTTAATAGAAAATCCGATAGCAACTCAAACTTTGATTTATTGTCGCTTCCTTGTTTGTCACACATGTAGTCCATCCATCTATTTACAAGTGCACTTGGTAACTTTGATAATATTGTAGCAGTGAGTTCCGGGCTGCGTAAATAGTCCGTTTCTTGCAAGGATTGCGAGGCGGCGACAAAGTTTTGTATTTTGGTGGCGAATACGGCGATATCCCTGTGATATTCTTGAGGTAACTGTGACATTCTCTTGAGCTGACCGACTATCTTCATTATGATGTAATCAGGTCGCCCAAACCGCAGTTCAAGCGTCTCAACTATTTTATCAGCACTCGCACCGCACATTAGTAATGATGATACTGCTTCCTTTGCCTCCCCATGTAAACACCGACGTAGATGGTATACCTTTTCAAGCTCACTGAGACTACACAAATCTGCGGTTTCGTCGTAGGCTTTCTTGAAGTGTAGCCACTCCACTGGATCGCCACTGTAACTCGGTAAGTCCTTAACTTGTTGCATTCGAGTAATTATCTGCGATTGTTCACGATTCATACTGGCGGTGGAAGACACGATCGCGCGGTGCAATGCAGTCGCTAGCTTGTCGATGTCGGTAGGCGAGCCGGCGCGCGCGGCGGCGGCCGCTGTCGCCGGCTCGGTGACGTCATGCGATGCGCCGTGCGAGGGACCGGCCGTTATTACACAGAATTATCGATCCACTTTTCGATTTCTTCGTTTCGCGACCTTTCAGAACACACACTTTTTTCTTCCTCGAGTGCAGCTAGGTCTGCAGCTAATTTCTTCTCTATTAGGTCCTTCTCGATAGCAGCCTTAGCAGCGGTGGCTTCCAAAATAAGTTGTTGCCTGCGCGCCTCCGTCGATGCACGAGAACCACTACGCTTGGAGCGCACGCTGCCCTCCGTCTTTACTACGCTGCGGGCAGGCTGGTTGTGCACCTTCACTTCCGTATCGGCAGAACCAAATTCACTTCTTGAAGATCCCTGGTCCATCGCTGAAGATTGTTCACTCTGCTCCATGCGGAGGGCTCTGCGGGTTTTCACTGTGCGCGGAGTTTGAAACATCTTCTGCTGTCACTCGGGTCACTAGTTCGCAACTGATCCGGCTCGAAGACCAATTTGTAGGCGATACGAGTGAAATTAGGGAAACTACTGAATAGTTGGCAAGGCGAGATGGTAATGGAAGGTAATGGAAGGCGTGGAAAACGTGGTGTCGCCGCGAATGCTCAAGACAGAACGAACGTTTTTTAATAAAGCGCTCTTATGACGGTGGTAAAAATGTAAAATTTCTTGCACTACCTTACATTAGCCAGTCTCCACCATTTATTAGTTACATTATATGACAACAGATGGCATCACAGGTATAAATATTAAAACAGACATGTATCTAGAAAATATTAAGGATTATTAAAGTTAATTTTTATACGCGTCACGCACGTCACTAACAGGCTTAATGGCTGTATAATAGTAATCTTACGATTTACCTACTTACTTATTTTATGCATCAGGGTCCAACATAAAATGCATATAACAAATATGTCTTATGTCAGTCTAATTCCAAGAAGGTTTCAAAATACCAACTGGAAAAGAATCGCGAGCAACGATGATAAGCGAAAGAATTACTCACAACATTTTCTCAAAGACCCTTCGAAGTGTGCAGTTGTAACATTAATCATTGTAACATTCCGAGTGAATAGAAACTATACATACTTTATTACTATCTCAAAGATTTATTCGTTCACCCTACTTGCCCAGTCTAGAGAGAACTATAAAGTGATGTTATGGATGAAATTGATTCTCCTTATCCCTGCTTGTAAAGAATTCATCAAATGTTTCGTGAATTTCATTTTCACGGGCAGCGAACATCTGATATATTGAATTAAGTTTATTGCTACTCGCTGAATGAAAAAATGTATAACCAATAAGCTATTTAGGGAGAAATTTATATCGAGTTAGTACATAATGATTTTCAATATTTAATGAAATAGTTTATGAGGAGAACCGTGTCTTGAATTCGCAATAGCAATAGTTGGTTTATGATTCAGATTGTAATAATGGAATAGAAATACATAGGTAGTTACGAGCATTAATATTTCCATATGTAGATATTGTCGGTTAATTGTAAGCAATGAAGCAGACATTTATTTATGAATGCTAACTGGCCTGGAAAAGGTAAGGCAATACTATATTTATATTATACAATATTGAAAAGTCTCTAGAGATAATTGTAACTTATAATAATAACTTTACTACAGTACTGCGTGGCAGTTACAAAATTACTAATGAAGCTACGAATTTTCTTAGTATGTATTTAATAATTAGATACATATGGTTATTTGTTTTGTTTGATGTTGTTTGTTGGTAAGGTGTGTTTTTTTGGTTGACGACAATTTGGTTATGCCTTTGGTATTACTTATGGCCTATGTCCAGCAGTGGACCTCCAAGGGCTGATGGATGGATGGATGGATTACTTATATCTGTGGGCAACGATGGCCACTTACCATCAGGTGGATCGTAAGCTTGTTTGTTGGCCAGTCACGTAAAAAAGGTATATTTAATAAACATAATTAGACGTAATAATTGCAATAGTTATACTGTATATTATTTGTTATTGTAATTAGTGTTAATATTAGTGTTAATTTTATTTGTCTTTATTGTGTTGTAGGTACAGATGCTAGTTTATGTTACATGTATTGTTAATTAGTATTAAAATTAGTTTTAAATTTATTTGCCTAACGCATTAGGTTATGGCCTGTAATGTTAGGATGTAAAAAATGAAAATAAAAAAATAAATAAATTTTATTCTAATTAAAATATCTTAATTTCCTTTTATCAGTTTTGCAGAAACATCTCAACGTCGATCTGAAACACGAGAGCAAGCTAAACCATCCACAAGTTGTTGAAAGTAATCAACCCATAAGAATTCACGTTGACTGCAGTGCAGCTATTCTTCGTTCTTAGTTCCGTGTTAAGTAAGCTTAGGACGTTAACGCCCCAACTCAGAATCACTAACGGTTATTTTAATTCCTCCTTAGTCAAGAATCACCATACAAATTCTATACTAACAATAAGTAACTAGGCTTGCCGAAAAAATATCGACATATCGATATTTTTTTCACTTCCCTATAAGTAACAATTTAATGAACCGTTAGTGACTCTGAGTTGGGGCGTTAGTGTTTCTTTTATTTCAATTATAAAGATACGTCAATTTAAAGGATTCCTTAAAAATGTTTTTCGAAGTGAAGTTAGGGCGATGACTAGTTACAATACAATAGCAAATATTTCATAAAATTTATTTCACGAATAAATATTTAATATTATATTCAGTAAGCGCGGCATAATCACGTGTATTTGACATGTGGAAGGCTTTAGCGCAGGTAGGTAAGAATTATCACAAAGGGGACAAAGGCAATATACTCGTAGCTGTCATTCAAAAGTAAATAAAACTCGTAGAATTTATTTCACTTTTATCTTACTAGCTTTTGCCTGCGGATTCGCTCGCGGTAGATATCGATTTTTTACAAATCCCGGGATCCCTGAACTTTTCCGAGATAAAAAGGAGCCTATGTATTCAAGGTATAGGCTATCTCCATTCCTTACAGCCAAATCGGTTAAGTAGTTGTAGCGTGGTTGAGGAACAAACACCCAAACATCCAAACTTTCACATTTATAATATTAATAGGGATGTTGACTAATTTTAGGATTCAATTTTATTTTATAGATAGAACCTCAATATTCACGAAAAAAATATTATAAAAATGATAATCTTCAATTTAAAAAAAAACAGATAAATAAAATTCATTATCAAATTTCCCATCAAAAACGTCACGTGTCGTCAATATCTGATATTCAATACTATCTGTCTATTGAAGTTTGTTGAATTTCCATATAAAATTGTTCCAATGACGTCATATTCTCAAAATGGCGTTTGAGGTCACGTGACAGTGAGTACTATTTTTAACATTTTAAATTAATGATAATTAATTTATTGTGATTGATTTCAATAAAAGAATCATATTTTAGATGTTACCACTAATATTTTAGACATAAAATATTAATTTATAATTAGTGTCAACATCCCTATTAATAGGATACCACATTAAATTTATATTAAATATATATTACACAT
The DNA here is from genome assembly GCA_963932265.1 of Thymelicus lineola. NCBI lineage: Eukaryota > Metazoa > Arthropoda > Insecta > Lepidoptera > Hesperiidae > Thymelicus > Thymelicus lineola. Next base: position 7,230,461 of record OZ010700.1, on the reverse strand, counting down.
TACGTGCAAATTAAATACATATTACGTGCACCGATTGAAATATAACAAACCAAACGTTAACCCAAGCTCATTATTTATCAATCTAGCTCATTACACATCAGTGAAAACCGCATACAAATTGTTAAGCCGTTCCTAAGATAAGCCGAAACAAAGGCACAGACAAACGAACAAAAATTTTAGTAACCATTTTTATGGTACAAATTATGCGAATTTCCGGAAATTCTTTTAATTCCCACCAGTTAAAAAACAAATTTCAGGAACAAAACAAAATTTTCATATTTGTTTACGATTCCAAATCAAAATGGCGCAGCTGGCTTCGCGGCGGGGCAACAGTTTTCGTACAAATATCCCTTAAATGTTCTCGTATATTCTGTTTTATAACCCAAAATTTAACTCTCGTTAATGTTTAAATGTTTTCATACCGGAAACGACAGCAGTCGAGGCGCATTTCTATGAAATTCTACTGCATGCAGACAGCATGCTGTAGAATTTCATTGGACAACAACGACACGATAATAATATTATATTAACAATAATAAATCATTAACATAATCATCATCATTAATCATTTCAGATAACATTGACCCATACACAGTAATTCTTAGCCAGATGAAAAACAATACAATATTATGTCAATTCATTAAATAATATAAAATAACTAAAATAATGAAATTCAGCAAAAATATCCATCTAATAATATTAAATCTCGTTATTGTCGGCAGCAAGGCTCCCACGCGTCGTGACAAAAGTTATAGGTGTGTATGTGTATTAATTGTATACATACGAAAGCTTCCATGTGTGCGTGTGTACACAATTCATACATAATGTCTTTATTGTGTCGTCCACTGAAGAAACGGCCAATGATTTGTCGTCATAATGACCGCATATTGATTAGCCAATTGACTCTGAGACAACGCAGGCTGATCGCATTAGGGAACAAAATGGCCTATCCATTATACGCAAATATCGACCCTGTTAGGATAGAACCGGTATTATCACATTAACTTTTATGGGGTTACAATTTATTACCCAAATCCCTATTTAACGCGCTAATGTTTGCTGTGTATCGGAAAACGATTACGTTCGAAAGTACCTAAACGAGTAAGCATAGCCGGCATAAGAGTGCGTCAAATATTTGTTTGAGAGCTTATATAATTAGGTGTATAACCGTCAGTCAAAGTTATACATACGATTATATAAAAACTGTCGGTACGCGCTGTGTGCGATTCTGTTGTAAATGTTGTAAATTGGAAAACTATTAGATATATACTCGATAATTTTTTACGCCTAATGGTCATAGCACACATATCAACTCGTAAACGGAACGTAAACGTATCAACTCTTGCATGTCAGTATTCTTTGTATGAAACTCCCTACTGTAAAGCACACTTATCGGATTCGTAACGTAACCGCCTCGCCTCGAGACAAGCTCACGAACCGCGGTACGGTGCGTGGACGACTTGCCGTACCCGCGCTTACGTCTCACCGTACGCTATCCGTCGACTTTCCGTTTCCTCGTGCACGCCCTGCGCCGCGGCTACCGCTGCGTCGGCGAACTGCTGTCATTCATTCCGTCAACCAGCGGCCGGCGAGCCGTAAGCGCGGCGTCGCCTAGCCGTAGCCGAGCTTACGTTAGGTTGACGGCGAGGCGATCCGGTGCCGATCCCTTTCCGAGTTGATATGTGCGCTACGACCATAAAACTGGCCATACACTATCAAAGTGTACTTGTCAAGTTTGACTTAATGCGGCACCCATTTGTATGTGATAGCTAAATAGCCATACCGTGGCCATACACCGTCAAGTTTACTGGATGCCGCATCAAGTCCGCTGCAAACTTGATAAGTATACTTGATCCTCACTTGATCGTGTATGGCCAGCATTAGAAAACCATTTAGCACTTGGCAGAGGTGTCGCTAATGACGCTGATGTCCATAGGTGATGATACCCACGTAACATTAGATGACAGCCCGTTTGTCAGCTATCTTCATTAAAAAGATATGCGATCAAATATCTTGGAAATATCAGATATAGATATCAATGGATTTTCTTTGAAAACAATCGGCAAGATTTGTAAAAAGTTATGGAACAAAGCCAACGCCAACCAACGATGATTTAAACATTCGTTAGTCGAGGCCTTCACTTCTTAGTGTTTTGCAAACAAAATACGAATCATAAATACTGTATCAAATTACTTCAACGTTCATCATAAAAATAGATTTACCTTCTGGTTGACTACAGTTGTTACAATTACCTACTGTTAAAATGTCTGTGGTTAAAACAAATCATGATATAGCCTTCCTCGATAAATGGACTATCAAACACAAAAATATTTTTTCAATTCGAACCAGTAGTTCCTGAGATTAGTGCGTTCAACCAAACAAACAAACAAACACTTCAGCTTTATAACATTAATGTTAGTATAGATTCACAATGCCATTATTTTTTATATCCGCGTGAAGTTGTTAAGGACGCTAGGGCCAAGAACAAACTGTCCATTAAATAAAATTCCAATCTCTGCCATCATTTTAATAATAACAAAACTACTTAGTAATAATAATCGTTAAAACAATTCTGTTACAATTTATTATGTGTTAAAATTTGCTTTCAAACGTTTACGCGATAATAAAACGAAAAGCAAAGGAACGTTGCATCATTTCATTGAAATTCTGGAGCGCAAATTATTATTGTTAAAATCGTTCCTGCTGGTATGTGCCGGCGGAACAACAAAGTTAAACGTACCAACCTTTTGGAGGCAAAACCGTATTTCATTGCAACAATATTGCAGCGCAACCTGCAGACTCGGAACGCTCGCTTATTGGACATATTCATCATCTTAAATTATAAAAAATGAAGCGACAACGTTGCATTTTAGCATTTTATTATAAATACCGTGGATATTTGCAGTTAGTGGGTGCAGTTACTGGATGTAATGTCGAAGGATCCCGTGCCGTGCCGAGCCCACTATGATGAGGGGAGTTCGTGGGATATATTCTCGGGACTCTCAGGTCGGGTGTGTCTTCGTTTTTGTAGGTTTATCCCAAAGAAGTACATTATGCGGAAGTATGTATTAAATATTTAGATATGTCATTAATTTTTTAATAAGAACTTTTTATGCCACCATGATTAAAGATTAAAGAATCTCTCCACTAATATACACTGCGCTTAACATAAATAAATAACGCTTCACATTTATAGCCTCACACTAGGATTCCCTGTGTCGTGAGTGCCATGGACAACACACAAAGACATTCACACCCAGACCGAGAACAGACATTCACACTCATCATTCTTTCCGCCTCGCTGGAAATCGAACCCAGGACTCTTGACGCGGCGATCCGGTATGATAACCATTGCGCCACAGGGGTCATTTATAAATGGGTCGAAGGCATGTAATATCTAAGTAAAAATTTAAAGGTAAATATTTAAAAAAAACTACTTAGTGGCAACACTGACATGGCTAGCAACACCTCGTTTATTAAAAGCATTCATCATCTTTATATTGTTGCAACTGCACACCAGTCGAGATTAAAGCTCGGAAAACGAGACTGTCTTGCTGTGTTGTCAAGATTTATCATTTTATTAATATTCTGTTGCGAACAGCTTTGCGTTACTGTTTGTATGTTGGCCATAAATTATAGAGGATGGCCAACTTACTGCTCTTTAATGTTATGAATAACACCTGTGATGCTAGCTTAAGAGTCAGTTCATTCCTTCTTTCTTCTCTCTTGATTCTTGGTCAAACGTCGCCCATGGGCCTCAGTAACATCGATGGTATTACTGATGTACATGGGTGACGCTGACCATTGCACCTACCATCAGGTGGCTTAATTGTTTACTCATTTGGTGGCTAGTTTTTAAAAAAATGTTTTTTAAGTAAATCTTTAAGATCATATACTGTTCCGATATGAACCATCATACATAACTGCATTAGTAGAAAAACCATTTCAGTGGTAATTTTGGATAGATGGATACATAATATTTTAAGACCTCTACTAAACACAAGATATAGCATTTTTTGTCCCCTATATACGGGGAAAATGTGGGATAATGGATATTTATATACTAGAAATGATAAACATAAAAGTAATTAGGTTGCAGTTCGGAAAACACTACTTTATAAAATAATATTATTTTTAATTAAATTTGTTTTATAATGCTATAAAAGTATATTAGCAAGAAAGCAAAACGAGTTGAAAGTTTTGTAATAACTCAGCTGAAGAAACTATGCTTGAAAACTAACTTTAAAGTAACAGCTGTTGAGGTAATTAAAAGATATTTATTAAGTACAGAAAAGTTTGTATATAAGTACAGATATAACGTAGTTGGATATAAAGATTACCTGAAACTGCACGATTTTGGGTTGATTAATATGCAGGAAACTTCGTATCGTCTCGTGATAAGAAATGTAACTTGTTACCTGCCGAAATTAGGGAACATTTCGCGCGTACCCTAGCCTTTATATTATGTAATTGCGAGGAAACTACTTTTTAACTTTTTGCGGAACTTATCTAACCTACTTTTAGGTTTACTCCAAAGTCGATTTTTCACTGGACGAGACGACAACGATACGACATCAGCATTAAACGACAGCTAGGTTTCATCATTTACAGATACGACAACGACACACATCTTTATATTTCAGTTGGTGGTGCTACAGCCATTGTGTCATTTAAAACATTACTCAATACTAACATTTTCTGGTGTAGCGTGTGGAAGATGTAGCTTCTGAGTTCTGCCATTCACACTTACACAATACATAATTAAGATATCGTCATGACATGCAGTGGGCGCCGACTACAGACCGATGCGACGCCGACAAACGATATGTACCCATCGTTGTCACTTGTCGTCCATTTAGACAGCGTGCGGTACATTTTCATAGAAATATGAGTTCACTTATGTTGTATCGTCCAATGAAATAACGCCTATTGTCACCATAATTGTTAATCAGATTTTTGAAAAATTTATTACAAATCATTGCCAACAACACGTATCGTGTACCTATTCCACTGTTGGCTAAAATGTTTGTCAACTTGGAGTTAATATCAAATAATAAAGTTCAAGAATAAAAATAATAAAGTTGAAGGAAGGTTTAACATGTATAAGAAAAACATGCTGTCGATAGTATTCTTTCAGAATATTATATATACTACTGCGGTGTAAAAATATATGTACAAGCAAACATTGTATAACTTAGGTAAAATCGGGTTCAGGAGATAAACATTTACATTTTCTTTTTACAACAATAATAAAATTGCGAAGTAGCGCTTGACAATCAGCTCGCGATGAATCAGTCCCCGTTTCAAAGTTAGAGGTCGAATAGACCCAACCCTGATGTAAGTAGAACCCGAACAAATTTACGATTTCAGCCTTTGAGTGTAATGTGGGACGAAAACGGCATAGTTAAAGATAAAATTCTTCGTACTGGGACAACCGACGATTTGGCATAAATCTTATCCGCATTTCAACAAATTTCGGCCCCTAAAATGGTTTGGTTTACATTGGAATCATCGCTTGTATTACAATGATTGTTGGTAGCAGTACTGTAAATTATTTATTATATTTATATGGCATAGGAACTCTTGTTTCTTCTCCTCATGTTGTAGAAATGTTGTCTCGTTTGTAGGAATCACGTAAAGTCACTGATTGAGGAAAAGAATAAAATTGTCCTTGACATAAAAGTTGTACGGAGAAGTTGAATTGTGTAAAATTGAATACACAACCAAGAGAATCCTAAAATTACGCTTTTGTCCAATAGTAGGCATGTAAGTACGTACCAACCATTTCTGTTGACTTTAATCAATATCCATATCATACAAGCTTAGACTGAAAATAAATGCAATTGTTAAGAAGGAATTCCAATTTAACAAAAAAATATTTCTGTGAGGTCTGGGTACCAGACGCCTGTCCGCAAAATTTATTTTAGGGAAAATGGGATTACAAATTCATATTAAATTGTAGAATTATTTTAGTTCTATAAGACAACTTCATGAGTATATAAAGAGACTGCAGAGTAGCATTTTATTTTCCGGCTTATTTCCATGACGTGCCTTAGCCAGGACATACCCCTATCGAAGTAGGTGTCAAGATTTTATACTGCATCACATGACCTTTTCTAATCTATAATATTAAGTCTTGTTACTGTTTAGTAGGGGTGCCTACTAAAGCCTACCCCTACGGGAAAGAGGCGTGATTCTATGTATGTATGTATGTTACTGAACAATTGAACACATCTAGTCATATGAGAAAATGCTGCCGTAAGTTTGGTGGATATTATCTCATTTTTCTAAATTTTAGTCACAGGGAAATAATCATGATAGTTAGATTTTCTCTTGTCATAACGGGTCTGACCTGGACACATTTTAACAACCCTTAGGCATCTAAACTAGGAAAATTCCAGAAAATCCCTAACGGATGACAGCAGTATACACAAAATCCGATTCACAAAGCCGAGTACTATAGCCTTGGTATAGGTGCCTGGAATGTGGATGACAAAAAGGCTACCCGGTTTTCCTCCACATACAATTTAATCGGCACAGCTGGGCAAGGAATCAAGTGTCGATTTATGCCGATCGGGTTTTGTCGATTAGAGAGCTTACTTCTCAAGTAATCGAGGATCGAATCGAATTTAATACGAACACAATCTATTCCAATTAGTACTCTAAATAAAAGAAGCAGCTATACGATTGAAGCAATAAGTATTGTATTATAGAATCTTGATTCATTAAGAATTAACATTAACAGATTTAATGTACAAACCCTTCCTCAGGTACGACCATTTCGATCTCTCGTGAGTTTTGTTGTGTACTCGAATACTCGAAAAAAAGCTATAATGTGAAAGTGAGTGGCCTTTGGAGCCTGTTACAGGTTCGAAAAATGGTCATATTCGAAATATTCTAAACCTTTAGACAATAGCCACGTGTTTAAGTATTCTGTGACACTAGCTACAAAAAATATAAAGCGTCAAAATTATATTTTAAAAATAATTCGAACACCAAAAAATACATACGAAAACAATTTAAACACTACCAATTATTATAATATTATTATTAGGTAAATTCTGCAGAAACAATCCCACTAATTTACTTAATATTGTTTTGTAATAAAACGACAGAGTTTAAGATACCTAAGCAACTAAACGACTAAGTTACTCTAGGAGATGGGTCTAAAGGTGTTACTTTGCGGCGAGCTTACAGTATACGGTATTTTTCCAGGGATTTATTATCGCTGTCTTTTATAACAACACTCTGTACCAGTTACAAAGTCTGAGACTTATAGTAGACTTTAAGTTGAAACATGGGTGTCAAGGAACGGGCGGAGGAAACTAACTACATCCTCCAATACAAAATAAAAAGTTGTAGATTTTGAATAATAACGAAGACAATAATAATTGTGATATTTGCATCGACTAGCTAGATCTACATACGTGAAACAGATATTACGTTTGTTCTAATTATCTAACATTAAAGTAATTCTACTGGAATTCTGATAGTATGTATGATGTGAAAGTTTGTGAAAATATTTCGATGTTAAGATTGATGAAACGTGTGACACAAATAGTAAACATATTAGTGTATGTATTAGAAAAAAGGGAAGATTTTATCCCGGTTGTATATTCCACGGGGAACAATTGGGTGATTAAGTATTTTATGTTTGTGATTTTGTTTCATTAAACTACCGCGGGTGAAGCCGTGGACGGAATCTATGTATTAATTTAAAAAAAAAAAAACTAAATAATTATAGTATACACGTAGTATACACGTTATTATTCGATCTTATTCGAATTCCCTGTCGCGCAAGTGATGGACAACACAAATAAGATATTATTAACACTAAGGACCCCAGGTTTGTGCATTTTTGCGAATGTTGGTACATTTATCTTTTTTTTTACTTAAAATAAGTTAATGCTTGACCATAAAATATTAAAAAATATCTACCCCCTCCGATAATCAAACCCAGGAGTGCGAGGGGTCGTTACTCTGAGTCACTACCACTTGATCGTTCTCCCTGAGTCTTGTCACAAGATTTGACTGGTCTTCGACAATAACGGGAGCTGACAGTAAAATATATTACACGATAATACAATTTTATAAAAGAAATTTCGTTGAATTTATACTGTGTAAAATTTTATATTTGAATTCTGTTTGAGAGCTTAAAACTATGTTGTCGTGGATACGTGTAAATAATATGAAATGAGGACATCTCTTTTCAGTTTATACGACAGAACAAAACTGTGAATTCGGAATGCATATAAATGGGGGATGCATTTACTACGATATTCTTACCACCGTATTACAGTGAAATATTTTTATTGATTTTTTGCACCAATAATGAATGGATCATAATATTAACATACATTTGTTGCTAGGAAGAATATTCTAAATACGAAATATTGTACATAAGGAAGTGTGTACTTAGCTCCATGTGGGAAAATCATGCAACTATTAGATATATTTGTCGATAAATGTGACACTTTATACAATTTCAAATCATTACAAAAACCCGTGTGGAACAAAGCAAGTCTGTGAGGGACCTATGATGAAGGAAGGAAAAATGTATGAGAGCACGATAAGCCGTCAATCCGGGTTGTCATAGTGAGAAAGCCGTTGTTAAGTCGTATAAAAGACTCGGTGTTAAGACTTCTATTTATAGAGCTATATGATAAAGCTTTCCATTATATCCTCCAACAGCTCACAGGATACGTAATATACGCAAGATTATGCATACAGTGATTAGCTAGTAAGTTGAAGTAATTTAAACATTAGAACGATAATGGCGTGTGAATACTTATTCAAAAGCCTGATAAATTTTCTGTTTACATTTTTACCTTCGCATTGAAAGCGTTAAGTATTATCTTTAAATAGAACGATTCGCTACTGGTTCATGTAGAAAACATGGTAAAAACAATATTTATATTTAAGAGGATACTTCATAATCCTCCTACGAGTATTTCAGTAGATACGTGTCCTCGTGACCAATCCGAATACTAGAAGCTTTTAATGTTTAATATGTCTCTATCAGGCCTGGTACTGTACCTAACTTGAAGAGCCTTGGTAATAAAATGGCAGACAGGTTTCAACAATACTTAACTAAAATAAACTAAATAAACGTATGTATAGATTTTCCCTGTTACAAATCTGTATAGCTAACCGAACCTAAATTACGTTGTCTTCCGGAGCACGGAAGTACTTAGGAATTTTAGCCACTCACCTAACTCCTGGAAGCGTCCAACAGTATTTAACTTTGTCGATCATTCTCGATTAATCAGCATACTCGAGTGTTATTTTTATGGAATCGAGAATGAAAATTATTACCTAATTAATTACAAATTACAAATAAACAATTTTGTAGGTAACCTCGAAATGAGCAAATGCATAGTAAATACAAAGCTCACACTTATTCATTTTTACTTATGAGTCTTTATGGACATTATTACTATACTAGGTAAGGTACTTACAATGTTTTTATTTTTGTGATTTTTATTTGTTGGGTTCCATAAACAATTTTCGGCTTGGTAGAGCTCTATGAAGGGAAAAGTTTCTTCATTGTTCATTGTTACTGACATTTTGTACACACTTGAATATGTATAATATAATAGACGAGACGCGTGAATATATAATTTAAAACAGGTGCGTGCGATAACTCTGGGAGTTCGTACAAACTAAACGCACGACCAACCCTTTAATCTCTTATTAAAAACCGACACCAAACGGATCTCGCGCCAACTTGTGAGCCCTCATTCCAAACAAACCAAGATAGGCCACTCGCTCTACAATATGATGGCCAATAGGTATTAGCTAGACATGGGCGGTATAAACTATAAACAGTTTCAATAACTATTTATTCGCATAATACTACAAATACGGTATCAAGTGCCACAATAACTGTTTATTGAGAGAAACCATTTATTCGTGATACGGTATTCCGATGTAGGAATAATATATTTATTTCAAATGCAACAGGATATCGCCTTTATTCCTATTGCAATAAAGTGCGTTACTAAGCATTCATTTAATCAGTTATTCCGTATACCGACATCACCGAGAATAAAGAGTATACCGATGGTAACGTAAAACTGATGTACCGAGTAAATATTTCAATACATAGTTATAAAAATAAACAGTTTTAAAACCCTTTATCCTTAATACCGGCATAACCGAGAATACCTAATACCGATGATACCGGATATACCGAGTAAAAATTTCAATAAATAGTTATTAAAATAAACAGTTTTAAAACCCTTTAACGGTGACAATACCTATAAATAGTTATGGTATTACGAAAACTCGTACCGACCCATGTCTAGTATTAGCCACAACATTCGATACAATGTTGACCAACGTGTAGAGCAGACATTACAATTATCCGCCAACGTAACTCGATTCTCAGGGCGTCGATTTACTCATAAGAGGTTAGTATTTTACCCCGTCAGGGCATTAGGGGGTTAGAGGGTGTCGTCAAATTTTTATATTATAGATTTTTCGTTAAAAACGGAGTGGTTTTTTCGTTCAAATATTTATGTAATTTAATTGGTGTAGGTTTGTTATAAGATCTTAATATAATGTACATTATGCAAATTACAAGATATTTAAATACATTTTAAGTAGTAACTATATCAATTGCTTTTTTGAGTAAGTAATTAAGGTAGAAAACGACAATTTTAAAAATTTTAGTGTATTGGAGCTTTTATGTTTTTCATATTAACATTAGAAATAGAGGTAAATAGACTGTAATTTCGTATTGCTATAAACGGAAGAAATATACAATAATTCCAATATAACAAGCAAATATTTTGTACAAACGCCCCGATAAAGTTTATTTATTAGTTATAGATTATTCGTTTCATATTACGTTCTTCTCTTTCGCCAAGTTTTATTATGAACAAAAGTAAATTGTCTCTGCCACATTCTTTACTTATTATTATTATCGTTACTTACTTTTCCTTGAGAACTGAATACTCTTATGATGCTCACAAAATACATAAGAACCTTGCTAAGAACACATCGAAAGTATCCGAGCGAATTATTGAGCGACTGAAGATAATATATCTATCTACGTATTACTACAGAAGAAATAATAGTACATTGGTATTACGAAAAATATACTTTTATTTTATTGATTCACATCATGGAAGAGTGACATCAGTCGCTAGAATATTAGCTTGGTGACATGGGTAAAAAGTAAAGATCGCTAGTAGCAAAATTTCTTTACCTGACACCTGAATCGAGTCATGTTGCTTTTAGATTCTTAAACTTAAAGGCCTAGGCATTTCATTACCCAAATTTAAAGGCCCTATCGAAGGCCTGGGCGTGTTCCCTACACCACTCTATCAATCGGACTCTAACTCAGTCTGTACGTAAACGTCGTTGTCTCGACAAATTGCTGTAGCAATAACTGCGATCGCTGTGTCATCAGTAAAAATTAAAAAAGGAGGAAGAGAAAGACTTGAGTTAATAATTACTTTATGTTTAAATAGTATTTTTTTATTTTTGCCATTAAAATGACATCTCTTTATAGAGCTCAAATACATTAATTAACACTTCTTTTTCTTTATTACACGCCATCGCGACTGCAAAAACGTCCACACTATACGATCTTAGGCTTCCTTAACTCTTATTACACCTCCCTTAGTTAGTGTAAGAGTTCCATAGAATTGGATAATGTAATAGGCTTTTATAATGAAAAATAAAATGAGAATTTCTTGAGGTTTTATTTCTGGTGTTGTTCCAAATTTGGATTTTTAAATATTGTCAACTTATCAAATCCAATATATTAGGTCGTTCAAACCTCGAGAAGTATAGGTGTTATTTTATATTTATTATAATTAATAATACATAGTGACTAAGCCACACTGGAAGCCTGGCATAAGAACTTTAGACACTTGGCTCGGCCACTAACTAACCCTTCCACTAATCTACACTAGTGCGGTGTAATACGCTCTGGGCCTCGACAAGGCCCGGGCCAAGCACTTATCATGTAATGAGTTGAAACATTTAATATATGTTATCTTAAATACATTTTCCTATTACGTGTACAGTATACTTCGCAATTTTGACAATCTATCCTTATGCGAATCGAATCTTTTTTTGCGAATAATCCACCGTAAGGATATCTGCACATCTCCATCTAATGTTATTTATACCCGATCAAGTATACTTGTCAAGTTTGCAGCGGACTTGACGCGGCATCCAGTAAACTTGACGGTGTATGGCCACGGTATGGCTATCTGCTATCATATAGCTATCTCATGCAAACTGAATGGCGTATCAAGTCAAACTGCAAACTTGACAAGTACACTTGATCGTGTATGGCCAGCTTTAGTGTTCACCATGGCCTATGTGATTATGGCCTTTTCCTCTCACAAGAGGCCACTCGAACGTAGCAGTGGGACATTTACGGGTAGCGCTTACGATGATGAGATACAAATAGCCCATAGCTCTGGTTAATGGCTATAATAAATCAATACTGATCGCAAAGGCCTTTGGAAACTCAACCCTACTACAAATAATTCATAGCTTGTTTAAAAACTGAAGTGACACCTAGTATATACATTTGCAAGGACCCTTACGTTAGTTATTTATCCATAGAGGTGGTATAGAGATGCAGCTTGCACCTCCCTGCACCTAACAAGGTACGTGCCTCCGCATCACCCCGTTTTATTACTTACATTTTTCAGTCCATTCCGCCCCTAGGGCTGCCTCGGAAAAAACTAATTACAAAAGAATGTCGGGACACCGTGAAAGAGATTTTTAGTTTTTTCTCCGGACAAAAATTCAATTAATATTCGCAGTTGTTTATTTTATATTGGTTATCTACTTAACAGTGTTGTTCTTTCATCAATATTTTTTGTTATTAGAGAAGCTTATCACATGGAAAGGATGAATTTATACATATTATTATATTATGATCGACTTTTGATTTATGACTGAACCATATACTTAAGGATTAAAAATTTAATTGCAAGGACTAAAATCTTCCACCGAGTATTAACGTAATTTCTATATAGAATATGCTATTAATATCCTTGGTGGAGAATAATCCATGGGGTCCAGCTATGACATGAAGACATTGAAGGACCCTTCAAGAAGCGGGTCTATCGTCATCTTCTTGGACAGCAACGCGTTGGTGACACCCCTGGTGTTGCTAATGTCCATGGGCGGCGGTGATCACTGACCATCAGGTGACCCGTCTGCTCGTTTGCCTGCTTCAAGTATAAAAAGAAATCCGTTCCAGTAAACTACTAACGTTTACATTTGATTCATGGTTAGATACTTATCATTATTATCATATAATGAAACAAGAGTCTTTACTGTTATTATCCCAACCCAATACTGTCGCACTATTAGATTCGTCAGTTGTGTCACAATTCACCACGCTAAATAAATCTGAATTGGCAAGCTTCATGCATCTTTATGGATTATTATGGTTACGTATGGAGCACGCATCCTAGCGGTATTTTCCATCAATTAGGCAAGAGACCAAAATAATTGACAACTCCTGTCTTTGCAATATTGCTGATCATTAACAAACCATTATTAATATTAATCACAATACATAAAACCCACAAAAAAAATATTATTCATAAAATTGTCATAAAAGCAAGGGATGGTTAATAATAAAAATGATTTGAACACATGATTTTGAACTTAACTCCTCGTAAAATGAAATACCCGTATTATAATAAAATAGAAACAAACAATTTAGAAGTCCATACCGGCAATCACTTGGAATATTATTTACAACATGTATTAATACCGGTCGAGATATGACCTAGCCAAGTTGATTGGCGTTATTTGGCAGCCCTACCAACGACTGGCGCCAAGCCTACCTACTGATAGTATAAGTTGGCCCTTGGCCCCTTGTCAGTTCCTTAGCTCTGCGTCGATCGCTGTCAATACTATCTGGAACCTCTCAAAGAATAATTCTGTCACAGGAAATTATCACAGGAATTCCAATTCGTTTGCCGTAGTTTAATGATTTTATTCAATTCCATGACTAGATTGTTAATTGAACCCTTTTCATTGAACCCTGCATAATTGTGATGGTATCTTATAGTCGTGTATAAGCAAATTAAATCCAATAAAATAAGGACATCCGATCTCTACATAGGTTGATACCAATGAGTATGTTTTTATTAATACCTACATAATGTGCACAAAATTGATATCTTTATTTGTTGTAGATTTAAAGTAAAATTGAAATTAGCGACAGACATGAGTGATTCTATGAGGTAAGAAACCCTGAAAACTTAAATTAAAATACACATAGCTTATTCCCCGTCAGATGAAGATATTATAAGATATGTACTAAGTAGGGGCATCAAGAACTCTTTCACTAGACTTTTAGACTCCGCACATATTTTGAATAGCTCACTTTAGTCTAAAACTATGCATCTCAAGGTAACTTTAAAATATCTAAGAAATACGTATCAAAACATCTCTTCGTTTCATACATTCTGCCTGCATTCACGTTACGTTACATGTAAGTTAAGTACGTTAAGTATAAATTAAAATATTTTTAGTGAAAATTATATTTCAACGTGGGGAAGGGATAACAAAAAACTGCAAAGTTTTCCGGTGCATAACATTTCATCTTTTTTATTTGAAGTTTAAAAAAATCATGAAGAAATAATTTTATAAGCTATTTTTAACAACCTATTTTCCTAGCCAAAAGCTCCCACTATAATTCAATATACTTGCTGACCCTGCTAAATTATGGAACTCCTTACCGCTATCTATCAGACGCGCCTTTCTCACATTCCTTAGAAGGCAAATTAGAGGCACTGTAAGGGGATTAAAATGTAATTTATGGTATCCCTCTATACTTGTAACTGAAAGAAATCCATTCAATAGGTATGTGGTATACTTAAGAGTACCTAAATCCTAAAAAAAATCTAGGTATTCAAGCTAACTATTTAACATTATTAATATTATTATTTCTCCATGGAGTTCACCTGGATAGCTACCACAGTTTATTCTTTATTCTCAGCTACCACTCTTGAGCATAAGCCTGCAAACGGGTCGTCGTGTTCCGGCTGGGGGCTTGAGAGCTAGTTCTTTCTTTCTTTTTCTTCTATCTTTCTTGGTCGGCAACGCATCAGTGATGCCCTTTGGTGTTGCTGATGTCCATGGGCGACGATAGCCACCTGATAGACAGCCACCTGAGCGAGCTGTCATTACTGTCACATCATCATACAAAATTCATCATCGATAGTTTAAGGCGGAGAAATATCAGACCTTTAGGCAATATACTTGATTATTTAACGACATCGCAGTCAACCCTCTCGCTATTTTTACCTGTACTAGTAATAAAATGAATATGATATAGTGATTTATGAACACAAAGGCAAAATAATTCAATACTTCCTCTACCCTCTTTATTGCCCATTTTCTTCAAAATTAGAAATTCATTCCGACATTCCTATGAGTATGCGATGCGATATTTCAAGCCTTTTAGCTTACGTAAGTTATAATTGGGTTGTAATTATTCTTGAACAGGTTGTACTTATTTGTAATTATTTGAGCAACATAAGTGGATACTTATTTGTTAATCCATTTCTACTATTCATAAATACGCATGGTACATATGTACATACATGAAAGGAATAAAGGTACTACTACTGTAACTGAATTTCTTGATAAATTAGAGGGGACTGAATTGGATTTTTGTCAATTATGTTACGAGCAAAATTATTTTTACGATTATGGACTTCAGTATACATTAGAAAAAAAAAGTTTAATGAATAATTTTACCTTGTAAATTATTAATTTAATATAATCGATCGAGGCATCACTATTCCAACATGTAATCTAATATCGAATACTTAATTATATTAATGGCCTGCAATTATGCCATAGAGTGTATGCGAGATAGCTCACGTATTCAATTAAAGCATAGTCCGATTAAGTGGAATTGAATACTATTATAGGTAATCTTTGTAGTAGTAGAATTAATTGAATTTGAGATTTACGATTATGAAAGTACTATAGTTATTCTTCTCTTCCTAATATTTTTGGGGCTTGAAGTTCACGTTGGTAGAACTTGCGGATCGGACTCTTGGTCCTTAAAATTTAAGGTTAAAGTCCTTTAGCGCCCAAAGAAATCTGTGGAAAACTTTATTAATTCGCTACATTACAGAATACATTTCTGTGACCGGTTAGAAGTAACCATAGATAAATGTGTCGCGCTTACAGCTGACCAAATTGACAAATATCAAATTACAGTTTGTTCCCGACGTGTCTGCACTTTGACACAGAAGACATAGTTAATAGTACCTATTGGACTTTGATCAATGATGTTTAAAAAACTATAGATACGTCATGCCTTTACAAATCAACCAAAAAATCTGTTCCAAAAAGAGCTACAACACACACGTTTATCTTTTATTTCACTACACCAATCACACTACAATAATACACGAAGGCATTATAACGTTTTATGTCAAATCTCAAGCACTTCTGACAACAAAAGCGTGCGTATCGTCTTGTATTCACAGAGCGACTACGAGCAGATAGAGGTCAATTGACCGCTCTTACGAGCACGCTAGTGACATATCTACCTCTTTTTTACTTATAATATCATTGACTTAGATAAAAAAGAGCATATAAGGCTCGGTGTCCTAAGGAGCGTGATGTTTTTGTGTCACTAACAACACGTTGAATGGCACATCGAGTTGATGTGCCATGGATTGATATGTCAGTTACTAGTAACCATGCTACTCTATACAGTTATACTAAATGTTCATACGAGAGCCAAGCTACGGCCTAGATCACTTGTCATGTCTGTTAGGTGGGCATCGAGCCTAAGGGTTAGCTTCGAACTGCCATAAATATAATATACTGCGTAATGTAATATGATCACAACCCATAAATGTCTGATTATTGGCTCGGGTCTACTCTCATAATGTCTGAGGTAGAGGCGTTGAGGGCAGTCTACCAAGACAAGTGAAGACAGAATTACATACGACCCATTATTCTGTGTTGGTACCAAACGGATTTCACCTTATATAACGTATATTTTGTGCATTAGTATCTACTAATGCATTGTATTTTTGTTACCGAAAATACACACGTATATACGCCAAATTTGGAAGATTCAAATACCTCAGGAAATTCCATACTTTGTGGCTTATGTTTAAAAATTTAACCGTCGTAATAAACTATTTAATAATTTACTATAACAGTATTTACTATTTATCATTTTGAAACTCATCACTGGCTTAAAGAAGGGACTTAAATATCCATTACTATTACATGAATGAATGAATAAACTAATAACATAGAAAGTTGAATAAAACATAAATAGTTAAACAGCACCGCGAAGTATTTGCTGATATAATGCAAGTCACTGTTTCTCAATTAATAAAGACGTAAAAAAGACCTGTTGAATTATTACGTGTGCTTGTTGGCAACTGAAAGTAACAACCAAGATTACGGGTATATTAAAGTAATGTATGAATATAGTTCAGGAATCCAATCTATCTTTAGTAACATTAATAATACATGTACATAATAACTTAGTTTTCTGTCTTGGCCGACAACGCATTGTTGATGTCAATGGTTTTAATCATACAATAAAAGTTATCCTTTGACCACTTATCATACCATCTCACTATTAGTTCTGTATGGTGTTAGCAGAAAATACATTCGACTTAAAGCTTATAGCTGGCCGTACACGATCAAGTATACTTGTCAAGTTTTGTAGCGGATTTGACGCGGCATCCAGTAAACTTGACGGTGTATGGCGACGGTATGGTATCTGGCCATAAAGCTATCTCATGCAAACTGGACGTCGCATCAAGTCAAACTGCAAACTTGATAAGTACACTTGATCGTGTATGGCCAGCTTTATAGACAAGATCATTCGTCTGTCATATAGTCATAACCGATATTCTTCAAATGACAAAAAGACATGTTTAATGGATGAAAAATACAAATTTTAGGGAGTTTCTTAAAAACACAAAATAAACTGTTATCAAATGCTTCATATGAGCGTGTGTGTACAACTACATATAATGGAGGCATATAAAAATATATTGATGGATATGCACGAAAATTGTAAAGGAACCGAGAACGATAACCGTAATTTCAGATTGAGAAAACTCATTCCCAACTTCCAATATTAAAACGTGTTCTTCTGAAATCGTTCCAGCCATCGAATTAAACTTATTTCAACAAATCATACAATCTGTCCACAAAGTCGTACCCACTGAAAGAAATTGGTCTAATATCGACAGTTTAATAATGTCTTCAAAAAGGCGCACTCGATCCATTGAAGTATAAATGACTCGATCAGTGCCGCATAGCATCAATTATTATTTTTGTCCAAGATTTAAAATATACTTGCTTTAAAATATACTCACAAAAACTAAGTGTCTAAATAAAAAAATAAGACATATGGGTTGATTTTACTAAATTGATTTTGTGCACATCATTTGCAATTATTATTTTTCCAGATTGCGAAAAGTTCTTCAACGCAAACTATACCCTACTGCGTACCTATCCACTATGGTGATTAGCAAATGTAAGAGTATCAGGTATTTCATTGAAGAGATTTCTTATTATTTATATTCGTAGTTTTTAAATTGACTGTACTAGTGTTAGTTAATCGCAAAGCCGACTACCACTTTGGGTGAGATCTTTATACCGCACTTAGGCTTCTTAGGCAACACGTGTGGATTCTGGTTTGTTTATAGAAATAAATCTTTTATTTGGAGTGACAGAGGTTTCAAGTGCAAAATACACGAATACTAACTTCATTTGCAATAATAAGAAAAATTTGTATTCATGTACAGCAGTAACCATTTGTCATGAAGGATCCATTTATCGATCAATAATAAAAAGTTTTGATCAAAATCAAATGCAATTTACTGTGAACAAAACAGTCAGATGACTGTGACCGCGATGTCTTTCCTTAAGTTTTCTAATTATCTTCTTCACCGCTCTTACCTTCATTATTTTTTTCATTAGAGTAACAGCAGGGTGCGCCAAATCTTGCAATTACAAATAGTACAGCGATAAAAACGGGGGAATAGAAGGTCTGCCCCAAATTGGTGCTGACTGGGTTTTATTCGGCGCACGCTGTAGGCCCAATGTCGTAATTCAGTCGCCAGGTGCATTGGACGCCCAGCGATTAGCCATTAACTAACCGATGGGAATATTTATGTTTGAAGCTGGATATACTGAATATACGGTATATAAGGACAAAACTTCACTGAGTTCTGTATCGCATAAAAATGTCATGATATGATTGTAAAGTGAGGGTATGAAAGATTAATAAATCAGTCTTAACATGGTGACCGCGTCGTTTGCTGGCGCCTCCTTAAACATACAATAACTTTACATGGCGCAGTCGGTAGGATAGCATACGTAATAACGCTTAAATTTCGTAAATCAAGAAACAAATAAGAAAAGTGTTAAAAACAAGTGGACCTAAATCGCAAGCTAAAGTGTTCGTCACTATCCACAATCGGTGTTGCGGCCGTGTAACGTCTGGCAATCTAAGCAAACGACACGGTCACCATGTTAAGACTGATTTATTAATTTTTCATACCCTCACTTTACAATCATATCATGACGTCGTCAAAAGTCCATAAAACACACGGTAGTAAAAAATAAATGAAAAAGTTACTGAAAAGTAAAAATACTCTTATCTAAGTGGTTTCGAAATCTACACTGGATAATGAAAATTCAGCTAAACAGTCTCTTCCACTTTTCTACCACTTATCTGGGCAAAGAAAAAAACCTGTCCAGTCCATCTTTTCTGCTTTCTCCCAAAATAGCTAATTAAATCAAATACGTTTCATTTTGTAATGAATATGAATTTAAATGAAATTGATTTAGACAGAGTTTTCAACTTTTGCATTAAATAAGGGAAAACAAAACATCTAACATCTGGTATTTCGTGAGTCAGTGGCATTAAATTCCACTCAAATAAATCGGTCAATCAGCGTCAGGCTGTATCAGATTACGGACGATTTAAATCTTTTAGGAGTTCGTATTTAGCTGGCTTCGTATCAATACGGATACGTATTTGATCGTCTATGTTCTATTTAAGTCTTTAGATGTAATCTTGCTGATTATTTTGTAAATGTACCGCATTGGATGCAGACAGTCGGGCACTACGACCGCATGTGTTTTTCCAAGTTTTTTTTGTAGATACTATGCCACAATGCCTATACAAAACTGTCTGTACTATACTGAAATATCCTCGTGTAGATACTAAGAATATTGGTAGAAGTTCTTTATGAAATCGTTATATTGAAGTAATTATTAAAGAGTAAGGATACAGTACAGTTCAGGATACAGTAAGGATTAATTGTTTAATTCAATATTATTTAATAATTCAGATAATTATCATACTCATAATGTAGTAGGTAAAGGCAATTACCTGTCATGCTGGCCAACATTTGAAGTATTTTTTTGGTAAAATTCAGATCAACTAATCCTCACATTTGTTAAGTATGACATCTCAACAAATGCTCAAAATACATCTGGATTTTAGATATTCTGGCATATCTACGTCAGAACAAATCCTGACATGCGCGTGCCTTGCCAACACGTTGAAATATTAATTCATTTCGTTTCATACCTAACCATTGTTCCAATTCTATTCGTTCGAAATTATAAATTCTAAACAAAACCTCTTTTTAATTATAGTCTATGGTTCTGCATGTTGGCTTAACACAAGAGCACTCCCATTTAAGTACCGCCGATATAATGCGTTGCTTGGGGCATACACGCAGCGCGCATTGCACAGTATTTGTCCCTCATAGGCATTTTGTTGAAATACGCATTCGTAAAATCAGTATGGCGTTTGAAGTGACTATGACGGGGCTAAAAGGAACATTCTCATTGTAAGCAACATACAGGATACAGTTTTTTGTGGCGCAGCAAGGAATAGTTTTCATGTTTTTGCGCATGTGTTTTGATACGATGTTGTAAGAAAAAAAATTAACATGTTTTTTATAAAAAATATATATTATAATATATTTGGTCTGTTATATACAACGCTGTTAATTTAATTCAATTTTCGCGTGGCGTTTTTTATAAATTTCACTACAAATAGAACTAAAGTTTGTATAAGGACAATTATTCATTACAAATAAATTTTATAAACAATCTTCACCTTAATTCTAAAGTTTTTTATGTATAAAACAAAAAAAAATTATACGGATATCCTATAAAGACTCCCATCTAAACCATCCGACTTCAAAATGCCTCAAAATGCTTCCATTTGATAGGCAATAATCCGAAGGTGGTTTGAGATCACTAAAACAATGCGTTAGGCACATTCAATCCATTTTATAATTCGATTTTCCATTCGAGAAAACAAAAGTCAAAGATTGGGTCAACGGAGACAAAAGTTAAGACTTCATATCTAGAATACGGTGCACGGTGTGATTAACACTGCTATGCCACTTTTCTACGCGAGTGACATAATATTGGGAATTCTCCAGTATTACGCTTAAAGGGGTTAATCGTTGGGAAAGGACGACATCTGCGGGTGACAGACGAGTTATGATATTACGCCTGTAATTTCACTACCGTATAGAAATATTTGGCAGAAAATATATTTCTTATTTTATTTATTGACACGTAGCAGAGCTGTATGGAATAGATCTAGTCTTATTCTATTACTAAACAGAGAGTAGAGCTTGAGTATCTTTTTATGTGACTAGCGCTTTGCTCACTAATATTTGCGTGAAAGATCACAAACTTTCAGACTGTGTGAGAAATTTCAGGAAAATACGTTCAGTAGCTTTTTCGTAAATAGTAACGAACACCTTTACAAACTTTTAGATTTATAATACTAGTGGGATTAGTGGGGATGGGGATGGCAAGTGAGCGTGCACCATCTCCTGCCGCCAATGAAACTCTGTGACAAACCTTTTACATGAAATAAGTTATTGCTTAACAACAATCCCACCTGATGGTAAGTTACCTTGAATAGGACTGTAATAAGGAATGTAGTCGGCTCGTAGCTCCTGTTAGTATTAGGTGTTAATAAGAATATCAGTTCTAGTTTAGTCCTGTTAGTTTTGTTCTTATGCAAATCTGTCCTTTCGTATCTTCTATATATATAAAATTGAAAAGAGACACACCACTGATTAAACAAAAAATCTCAGAAACTACCGAACCGATTATGATGAAATTTGGCAGAGAGATAGATTGTGCTAAGGAGACGTCAGCTAAGAACGGATTTTTGGAAATTCATCCCCTAACTAGCAAAAATAGGGGTCCGAAGTCATTTTCATACAAACCAACTTCGTCAGTTTTAGAGTTATAAGTATGAATTTTTTTATGTAAGCTTATAGTAATAAACAAAAATTAAGTTTAGCACATTTTTTTGGAAAATCATCCCTTAAAGGGTTAATTTAGAGGACAACAGTCAGTACTCAACTTCATCATTTTTGAAGTTAAAAACATGAAAATTTACATTTTAGCTCAAAATTAGAAACAAAATTTTGAAGTATTACGTTTTTTTGGAAAATCATCCCCTAAAGTGGTAATTAAGGCAGCACAAGTTAGTATGGGAACTTCGTCAATTTTGAAGTAAGAAGGGTGAAAATTTGTATTTAAGCCTATATTTAGACACAAAAAATAACTGTATCACGGTTTTCTCGAAATTCATCCCCTAAAAATAGGGGTTGGTAGTCAACTACATACAAATCAACCTCACCAGTTTTCGAGGTATAAATATTAAATTTTTTATGCAAGTTTATAGTACTAAACAAAAATTAATTTTAACACATTTTTTTGGAAAATCATCCCTTAAAGGGTTAATTTAGAGGACAACAGTCAGTAGGCAACTTCGTCATTTTTGAAGATAAAAACATGAAAATTTACATATTAGCTCAAAAATAGAAACTAAATTTTGAAGTATTACGTTTTTTTGGAAAGTCATCCCCTAGAGGATTAATTAAGTCGGCGCATGTTAGTATGGGAACTTCGTCAGTTTTGAAGTAAGAAGGGTGAAAATTTGTATTTAAGCCTATAGTTAGACACAAAAAATAACTGTATCACGGTTTTCTCGAAATTCATCCCCTAAAAATAGGGGTTGGTAGTCGACTACATACAAATCAACCTCACCAGTTTTCGAGGTATAAATATTAAATTTTTTATGTGAGTTTATAGTAATAAACAAAAGTTAACTTTTCAACACATTTTTTTGGAAAATCATCCCTTAAAGGGTTAATTTAGAGGATGGAACTCAGTACACAATTTCGTCATTTTTGAAGTTAACAACACGAAAATTTATATAATTAGCTCAAGATTAGAAACAAAATTTTAAAGTTGTGTTTTTTTGAAAAATCAACCCCTAAAGGGTTAAATAAGAGTGTGTAAGTTAGTATGACAACTTTGTCAGTTTTGAAGTAAGAATCTCAACCGATTTTGTATATATTTGTTACACACAAAAAATAACTGTATTACGGTTTTCTCGAAATTCATTCCCTATGGGGCAAAACTAAGGGGATGTAAATGTATTTAAGAAACTTAGTCATTTTTGAACTCTGAAGTAATGTAAAAATTTAAGCTTATAATTAGTAACAAAAATAATTGTTACAGGTTTTCTTGGAAATTCATCACCTGAGGGTTTTTAACCCAGGGATGTAAGTTTGTACGACGCTTCGTCAATATCGAACTCAGCAGAAATGTGAAAATTATTAAAAAATAAGTTGAATCCTAAAAAATTTTTTTTTTTAAACGCTTTTATTTCAATGTTTAGTTTATAAAATTAGCTACAAGTTGTGAAAATTTCAAGTCTCTACGTAAAATAGAACATAGAGAATTATGCGTCTAAAGTCTGAAAATCGTTTTTTTTAATTTAACAACAAATAAACAATGAAAATTAGTTTAAAATATGATTTTCGTGTATTGTCATCGGAAATACACATGTCTGCCAAATTTCATCAATTTTCATTAAAGGGAAGTCATTCAAATTAACGTTACAAGATTTGATGCTTTGATGCTTTGATGCTTTGATGCTCCGAAGTGAAGCTAAATATAAAAGCGTTTAATTAACCTTAACAGGTTTTTAGGAATTTCATCTCCTAAGAGGCAAATAAAAGGGTTGCAAGTTTTACAGGAACTTCGTCATTATGAAAATTAATATGTAAGCTTATAGTGAGAAACAAAAATTTAGTATAGGGGACTCCACGGTTGGGAGTGGGAGAGAAGAGGGAAAGGAAGCAGAAAAGAGACCAGGACCGGGAGAGGGAGAGGGGCAAGAAGCGGGAAAGGGAGTGGGATAGGAAGCGGGCGAGAGACCAGGTGTGGGAGAGGGGGAGAGAAAGGGAGCGGGAGAGGGAGAGGGACATGAAGTTGGAGAGGGACTATGAGTGGAAGAGGGAGAGAGAGAGAAAAAGAGGGAGAGGGATTAATATTGAAATTTTTAACCAATAAATAACACTTCAATAACATGTTACCGCACCAAAAATTTGTTTTTAAAATTATTGTTTGTCTGTCTGTCTGTCCGGGCATCACATCAAAACCCTTGGACTGATTTCGACGGAAATTAGTTTTGTTTCTTATACTTTTGGTCATATTTCAGAAAACTTTTCATCCAGAAAAATTAAAATGTTTCCCTGGAAACAAGATGAAACTTTGTATGGATTATTTTTATACAATCAACAATTTGCTTTAAATTTGCTTCAAACGTTTCTCCTTTAATTGATGGAATACATAATGTTTTCAAATTTTTCATGAAAAAGAAAAAAAGCAAATTACTTAATCTGAATATTGTTTATTTTTCAAAACCCGCTGCCGGAGGAATGATTTGTGATTGTATCGTAGGTTTTACTTTATAAAGTCCTAAATTCAATATAAATTAACCTATTATTAAGTTTTCTTCTGTGAGTGGTACAAATATAATTTCATAATAAGCATAATTTCCGCGTGCGAAGCTGCGGGCAACAGCTAGTTAAAGAATAAAGTTAAAAATTTCCTGTTAGTAAACAAAAGTACTACAACAAACATTTTGTACATATTGCAGTTTATAAAAATATAAGAAAGGATATGGCCAACATCTGTATAGGCATTTGCCCCACTTGTGAAATATAATGTACACATTTTAATTTTACCTTACATTAAAGCTTACAATATCTACTTTGATAATTTCGTCAATAAAAATCTTCAGAACGTGATTGAAGGTTTCTTGCTAGCGAAGATATTGAGTGACGCGCCATGCGCTCAATATCAACCGCGCAATTAATGCATCTCACGGCAAAAAATTAAACACAATTATTATTTTGCAGAAATCAAACTCAAAAATCAAATGTCAATATTATAACAGACATTTGCAACCTCCAGTAATAGCAATGGAGGAAGTAGAAGATTATACAACTTATTTTTATTGTTAATTTATTATGACTACTAATGGCGGAGTTCAGAAGAAAATTAAAATTCTAGTTATGTTTTAATAAATGGAAAACATGTCTTTTCAAGGGACTAAAACCTTGTACAAATAAGAGTATTTTAACCATTTCCGGGGTATATGTTGGCCACCTCCTTTGGAACTCAATTCTGGTTTTCAGTTGCGCAAAATTTTTTTGTACGAATAGTCGAAAACTAGGTGACGAGTCACCCGATCTAAAGCTATTTGGCCATGGGAATAAACAATAAAGGCAATACCGATCCATTGTAATAATTTATTGCAAAATGACTAACTTATAAATTTATTTGAAGTTTATATAAACAAATTACTTCATTTAAAGATAAAGATGGCAACATTTGATTTATGTTGACAGAATAAAATTGGTTTTCTTTCAGTTGCTTAATGAGCAACGTTGTACCAATAATAAAATCATTTTGACACTGGCAAACTTTATCCTAAGACACTTCTATAAGGTAAAAATCTCAGCAATGATCAAACAGAAACGTTCCAATATAAAGTACCTACTACAATAACAACAAAAATACACGTTAGGTAGGTACATCGCATTTATTTTTGAACAGCTATTATTGAGACCCAATTTAAATTATTGTATTTGCAAACAAAACTTCCCGCGACATTAAATCATTACATGTAAATAGAGAAAATGCTTTGACTTATTCATATAATGTTATCAGCAGTAACCCCTCAATACAAATGGATTCGGAAGAATCTGTTGGAACGAAAGATTTATGAAGTTGCTTCCGACCAATATGTTTAGGAAAATATTGATTATATTTATGGAAATTTAAGACTCATTGTCAGACAATTTATTCATCTAACATTTATGATCTATTATATATATTGTATATTGACACCCGCCGTGTGCTACTACGCTTAAAAATGTTCTATGGGAAAAGTCGAAAATCAACTTCATGAACGGACCGAATATGCCTAATGCATTGTTTTAGTGGTCTCAAACCATCTTTGCATTATTGTCTTTCAAATGAAACCAGTTTACCCTAAAATGGTTTCATCCGTTGGATGTTTTCTAGTCAAAGTCTATAAAGAACATCCATATAAAAAATTGTATTTTAAATATATACATAGATTTGGTTTAGTTATCCAAAATGAAAGCTAATAAATACATTATTATCATTATCTTATCTTTACTTAACTATTTTTATCCTCAATTTCCCATTTCTTATAAGGATAATTCCTTACTTATCCATTTCTTATTTTTTCCTTACTCATATAATTATTTACTGATCATGAAGGTAAATGATTATGTAACAGAATGTAACTCATTAATGTACGGTAGATACGTGTACAAAATAATCCTAACATTCCGTATAACTTGTCACGACAGTTGGTGTGACAAGGGTCACGCGACGCACTTGTCCCAAATAGAACTTCACAAACTTAAAGGACACAAACTTTCAACCACTAATTACGTATCAAATGTTTGTTGACTAAGGAATCTAGAATAGGAATAGTTTTGGAGATCGTTATTTACGAGACTATCTGTCAATTTTCTTAAGTTAACGCAATATTTCTTTTTATATTTATAAAGATTTAATCTTGACTTAAACTTTTACAATTTAAGGACTTATGTAGCTCTATACCTAATATGTAAATGTATAAAATTATAATGTCAATATTTATAAATATTAAAAAAGAGAATCACAATTTCGCACATTCTATAAGAGTGATCAGTGTATAACTATTAGTCATCTCTGAGCAAAGAACTCAATTTGAAGTTGAAGTAGTTACGTAAATTGTAATGTATGACACAAGCAGTCACATAATGTTACATTTATTACAAAAAAAAACTATGTTTAGATTTCAGACATTCAATGCCAACACTTATTGTAACAAATTTTTTTTTGTAATTTTAATACAATAAGACAAGTGATTGTTAGAAGTGATTTTAGGTTTTAGTACATTTTATATATCTAATTTAACAAAATTAACAGTTGGTACATACTATAGGTAGGTGTGTTAAATTTTATGAAATAATAACTGCATAATTTTTTCTTTAGAAATTGAGTAACAAAAATAATCGATATTATAACCGATTGCAAACAGCCAAACAACGATTGAATTGGAGGTGTATTTAGTGCTAGATGCAGGAACAGTAAAATAAATAATATACTTTTGAGGGATACTTTAAATTATTTTTTTTCTAAAATCATGGGTATAAATGAAGTAATTTAAAAGTTTGTACAAAATATTTATAGTCACGATGTTGCCGTCGTAGGTTTAGGGGTAAAATCTTATTTTTTTAATGAAGTACTGTACAATACTTTCCGATCCAACTCTTTTACATGCATTATATTTTACTATTTTAAGTATAATACATTAAATGTATTTATGCATGTGTACAAATTAAAAGTTAGTCCTTCGTGCCGGATGAAAATTGCACATGCTAAATTGATTCTTTTCATTGTGAAACCACAGTGACATTAACATGCCTTTATTAAAATGTGGCAAAAGTCAAAACAAACTTATATGAAAGTAAAACATGCTAACTATACCTACTACCTGCCTACACACTTCAATTGTATCCCTCAGGAACACACAAGCGGCTGCTATCCACAGCGTCCTCGGAGGGAATATATCACCACTATTGTCTGGAAAGCTGACATTTCCACGGAAATATTTATACTATACGACGTACCTACCTATACATATAAGTCGCAGAATCTACATTCACATTCAAACGATACTTCCAAAACTATTCAGACTAAGAACGAACACTAGATGTAGGTAGTCTTGATACGTGGATATAATATATCCAATCATTATTAAAGTAGTTAGCTACAATAAATACTTTTTTAATTTATTTTATGTGTATAGCCATCACAATGCCCAATGATAGGTGTCCTCTGTTAACTCTGCTTTTATTTTGATAAGTCTGTTTCTGTTGACAGAGGGAAAGCTTGGAAAAGCTCGACTGAAAAGACAATTGGGTACATCAGGATTTTGGTGGCAACGCATTATTGAGGCCTTTTGGACTGATAATTTTATTCATTTATAAAAGTTCTCTGTATAGTATCTACGGCCGAAGGTGATCTTAAATAAACGCTATACACTCACAACCCCACACTAGGATTTCCTATGTCATGGGTGCCATGGGCAATACACAAAATGAAGAACACACACACCCATACCAAGAACAGAAATTCAAACTCATCATTCAAATTTTCGCCTCACTGGAAATCGAACCCAGGACCCTGTGAACGGTGGTCCAGCGACATGGTAACCATTCGTCACGGGTCGTCAAATCAGTAAAAAATTATGTTTAATGTTTGGTTTATGACGACACAAAACATTAACGTTTGTTAATAACTTTTACCTATAATTTGATCCGAAGTAAGTTAAGACAAATTGATTTTCAGCAATTACATAGATCAGATGATGTTTAATATTCCGCGTTAAATCTACAACATTACATTACCTAGATCAATCAGATCCACTTTAGATGCAAGCTAATTAATAACATATAAATACATATCATTACATAACACGCTCATTGCGTTGCGGGAAGGATTTTGGCATTGAGAAACTTTCAGTCTGTTTTAACCTCGGTGCGAATTTGTGTTTTTCTGAAATATCCTTAATTTTTAAATATATAACTGAATATCTTTACGTAGAATACATAAAACAGTTACAGTTTTATTATTAACTTGTTTTTGCCCAAGACTTGATTCATATGGAATGGCTTTATAAGCGACGTATCAAGGTGAAATGTACAACAAATTTTAGGTTAGATAACATTAAACACAATTGTGAACTGCATCCAATTTTGTCTAGGATTTGCTTGCTGCGTGAGCAAACATGAAGACGGAAAAAATTTAAAATTCAAAAGTCTTCTTCCGGTCTCTTAACCTCCTATAATACCTTATATTTGTCTTCAATATCTGCTTTGAACAGATGAGACATCTACCAGTTATATTTTTATTATATAGGTATCTATACAGATAGATTTCCTCACGTAAAAATTGCCAGTAACAAAGTGAGGGATGAGTTAGGGTTTCTGAGCGATAGGTGTAACATATACCCGTCAGTCACAAGTGCCGTCACCGATGTTTGACCTGTAACCTCGT
The DNA here is from genome assembly GCA_963932265.1 of Thymelicus lineola. Taxonomy (NCBI): domain Eukaryota; kingdom Metazoa; phylum Arthropoda; class Insecta; order Lepidoptera; family Hesperiidae; genus Thymelicus; species Thymelicus lineola. The sequence goes on along the minus strand of OZ010700.1, from coordinate 7,200,980 downwards.
TAGCCGCCCTGGGGTATTATAGCTACAGCCTACAGCTTACATGAATATCGTTTTAACAAACGGGTCTATCAATACTAGTCATCGCCTAGTGGGCGAAATTTGACCCTAACTACCTAATTAGTTATGTCTAAGGGTTATTTCATGTTGACACGAATTAATTTCTCTGTACCAATATTATAAAGCTGAAGAGCTTGTTCGGTTGAACGCACTAATCTCAGGAACTACTGGTTCGATTTTAAAAAAAATCTTTTTGTGTTTGATAGTCCATTTATAGAGGAAGGCTATAGGCTATATAACATCATATATTTAACTAGTTATTTATTTCTACAAATTAACGCGGGTGAAACCGCGTGGCACAGCTAGTATTCAATAAATGTAGGCCTAAGCTTAAAAAACGCCATGTTATATCTAATATTAACCATTCGTTCGTGCGTTCTTTTTTTAACTATTGGATGCTACTACGCAACGTATGCTACTACACAAAAAAAATTGTATGGAAAATTCGACAATCGTAAATATGCCTAATGCATTGTTTTAGTAGTTTTAAATCGTCTTGGCATTATTGCCTTTCATTTACCAGTTGGATGGTTTCAAAGTCTATAAAGAGCATCTGGCTTTCTTTCTTCTTCTACGTTCTTTCTTGATCGGCAACGCATCAGTGTTTCTTTTGGTGTTGCAGATGTCCATGGGCGATCATAGCCATTTACTATCAGGTGGATCATTTATTGGCTATTTCCATTAAAAATTCTAATGATATTATCCCTATTATTTAAATACTCGCTTCCTTTCCAATTAATTGCTTTTGGTGCTCAGGTTAGGTTCTACGGATTGTCTACGAAGCCTCTACGAAAACACGATACTTGTCAGATTAAAAAGAGGTGTTATAATTTTGACATATCTGACTATCTGTATGTCTCTGTTTCTGTATATCTGTTTGTGGCATCGTAGCTCCCAAATGGATGAACCGATTTTAATCTAGTTTTTTTAAAGGTGACTTAATCAAGAGTGTTCTTAGCTATGTTTAGTGTAAATAAAACTGTCGGGTGATTTTTACATTTTAATTTTGTTACAACACTTTGGTTGTTTTAAATAAGTCATTTGGCAAAATTTCATCATTCTTATAAACTGATTTTGTTATTTGCAATAGCGTGTGTTTGGGCATTTTTATCATCAATATTATCATTCATATTTTGTATACCTTAAAATTTATTGCGAACAAAACAATAGTTACGAAGCGGAAAATGTGAAAATTTACGCAATAAATATTACTTGAAAAGAAAACCCGTTAATCTTTATCTGTTATCTACATAATTATACAGTGTTTGATTAATTACTTTTATCAAAGTTTGTAAACCAAGTGTCATAAATTTTTCAGAATCAATAGACAAAGACTAGCTAGAACCGACGTAAAAGTTATGAACGCTAAAAACGTATATTAACTTGAGAGGTTAATTAGTCGGGACAAATTAGACAGCGATCGTTTCCAGAAAAACTGGAACTAGTGCTTAGAATTGCGGTCAAATACTCCCTGGCTGGGCGCCAGGAATACCGTAGCTCAATTGTTATATAAAGAAAGCTAATAAGATACCGCGACTTATAGCGCAAACAATCTAGTATTTTAAAGGTTAACATTATGTAATATGGAATCACCATACAAATTCTGTACTAAGTATCGATTTAAATAACCGTTAATGACTCTGAGTTGGGGCGTTAATATGTACTAATTAATATATTACTCTAATAAAGAGAGAATATTTCTTCATTAGCACGTAACAAGGAATTAGTGGAACGAAGGAAAATTAATTTGTGACGTAAATTGTAAATGAAAATTAAGATTTAGTAGGTAATCAGGACATGACCCGATGACCTTATAGGTAAGCTAGAAAAAGCACCACCCACGCTTACGACTGATTTTATAATTCTTGATAGATTTGTCTTTGTAAGTAATTTGCTATTTGCTAAAATATCTTATCTATAAGTTATTACAACAACCCATTATATACTTATATATTCTACAGTTATCATAATTTGTTATTCGATAAACTCAAAGTTCCTTCGAAATTAAGAATCTAGGATAGTGTAAAATAAAATACCCCAGAATATTTTTTTCGTCTTGTTTTTGTTTCTCCTTCAAAATAATAAATAACAACAACATTGGATATCTCAGTAACTTTAAGAATGTGGGTTCATAAGTTCACGTAAAAACAAGATGAGATGATCTTATTTGTTTAAAGTCATTTAAAACTTAGATAACAATTACTAGTTCTATTCTCGAGAATAGCAATTAAGAATTATTATTTAGAAGGGAATAATGGCACTGAATTATTGAAATTTTTTTCATTATTATTTATTTTTTACCAGAATCCCGTCTATACGTATTGCCAGTATGTCTGTTTGTGTGTCCAAGAGGTTTCCCAAACCGAGATACTTACACTAGTTCTACATTAGTTCTGATAAGATATTCCTTACACATTCATTCCCCTGCAGAAGGATTCACCTGTGTCGCGAGTAGCGTGGACACCTCAAATAAGATCCATGTATTATAAAATCCATGATCCGAATATAATACGTCGATTGCTATAAACTGGTACGCTCAGTCATGTTCACCGAACTTACACTAACAATAAGATAAGTTTTCCTACAGTATGGAATATAGTATTTTATCAGAACTATGTTAGTATACAAATATGATTTTGAATTTGAATTTTAATCGTCCTTTGTTTGATTAAAATAATATATACCTGAAGCCACTATTAATACTAAGCTTTCCAGCTTTAAAACTTTTCCATTGTACATTAGGAGATGTCATATGAAGAAGAAAATTAAATTCATGTTAGAGAACTTTCTTTTTAAATTTTTAATTTTTTTTTTGTTTTTTTAATTTCTTTTTCATAAAAATTTTTATATATTTTATTTCATTTTTTTTGAAATGGTTTTTTGAATTGTTTTTTTTTCATGCCAAAGAAGTATAATTTCTCAAGCGCGTATATAAGTACCTACACGTTTATGTTTTTTTTTTATATAATATACAAATATTTATCTGTTACATAAATATCTGCCCTGACTAGGTATCGAATCCGGGACCCCCAGCTTCAGACAAGGTCGCTACCTAGGCTACAGGGTCAAATGATAACAATAGCAAATCACGCTAAATACAGTTTTGTAATAACAATAATTACAGATACAAAATTAACCACAGAATAATAATAATAATATGCATTAATACATAAAATTGCTGGGACTGTACGCGGCACGTTTCCCGCGCGAAGTAGTTCAGCCGCCATTTTGGAACGTGACGCCGTCGCTCTGAGCCCTGACGTGCGAGTTGACGCTTCCCTCTTAAAATTCGCCCTCTTTTATTCGCTATAACAAACACAGGATCTAATTTATTGGAGAACCTATTGTTTTTCGAGGCAATTAATGGTGACACTCGTTTTTTGTGTAAGCGTTCAGAAAATAATTATCGTTGGCCAGTGTTTTGTTCTAGAAAATAGGAACGTGTTTTCCTAATGACTCTTAATTCTTAATATATAAATTTAAATAATAATAGGTTATTAGGTAATAATATTTATGTTATTTTTATTTTTATAGTATTTCTTCCATATTCAGTCGTGTTAGACACGAGCTTATTAACCCTTAATTATACATAGTGCAATTAGTGCAATGGTTAATTAGGAAGCTGCATAAAATATCGGTGCGTAATCATTTCAATGATGCCTTCTCTATCGTTTTTGAATTTATTACCTACATGCGACTGAAACCAAGAACCATAGAAGTAAAGGAGAAATGACTGATGTGCAAAAGTGTCCGTCAAACTACGTTAAATTAGGGTGGCGCTACGGTAGCAACAGATTGACGTTGCTTAATGGTCGTAGCAGACATATCAACTCGTAAACGGAACGTAAACGTATCAACTCTTGCATGTCAGTATTCTTTGTATGAAACTCCCTACTGTAAAGCACACTTATCGGATTCGTAACGTAATCGCCTCGCCTCGAGACAAGCTCACGAACCGCGGTACGGTGCGTGGACGACTTGCCGTACCCGCGCTTACGTCTCACCGTACGCTATCCTTCGACTTTCCGTTTCCTAGTGCGCGCGCCGCGCCGCGGCTATCGCTGCGTCGGCGAACTGCTGTCATTCATTCCGTCAACCAGCGGCCGGCGAGCCGTAAGCGCGGCGTCGCCTAGCCGTAGCCGAGTCGATTTGGAGCTGTTTGTAGGTTATAACGCGCTTACGTTAGGTTGACGGCGAGGCGATCCGGTGCCGATCCCTTTCCGAGTTGATATGTGCGCTACGACCATAAGAATAATATTATTTTGTTTCTTAAAGAGAATAGAATCTTCGTTATTTAATTATAAGATTTAAAAATAAAATGTTACTGACTGTACATGAATTTGACAGTTTTATTTCCGGCATTCTAAAACAAAGACATTTAGAAAATCAGTCATTTTGGGAAAAGGTGATTTTGATATTTGTTCATTATGAAATCAGTACAATATAGGAATCAGTCCTAACAGACCGGAGGCCAGTGGACTACCTACAGTTGAAGTTTGGTAATACAGGACTGTCACTGTCTAACTTTAGTCTGTCAACAACTGCTACATTCATACCATACAGGCAAAGCTACGCTAGCGCCAATTTACTGCTTAGAGCTGGACATTTTTTTAAACGACACAGTATACTAAACTACTGTGTCGTTTAAAAAAGTGAAATATGAAAACTATATGAGTAAATATTATATGAGTGCTTTGCTTTGCTTTGCTTTATTCGGAAAAAACAAAATATTTCACTAAACGTTAATTCAATGAAATATTGAAAAAAAAAGGTTTTTAATAGTGTTAAGCCAAAATCTTTGCCATGTTATAAGGAAACGTCTTTGGAATTATTTAAATAAAATAGGCCATAAATTAAATAGTCAATACAATATAATATTTTTCACTATCATAGGTTCCTAAAATTACTTCTAATTTTTTATTATAACACAAACATCCGAGAGTCTTTATTTATTAAATACTCGCAGCCTCTGCTATTGACAATTTAATCCGCTTCTAAAGGCGGAAGTACCAAACCGATTAAACCTCTAATAACAGTGTGAAATGGTGGAAATCCAAGATAATTATTTCGAAATACAACCAAACTTTGTGATGAACGATTCGATAAATTAAATCTATTAGTAGAGTGACAGGAACTAAGCACGATTGGTTTCTTCGAGGCAGGTTGAATGATTTGTGTGCGTCTTAAACTGAAAGTAAACCAATAATGATAATTATAAAACGATTAGATGAAGTTATTTTAAAATAGTATAATACCCATTGAAGTATTATTACAGAATCGTAAAGAACCGACACCGCGAACACCATGTATGTCCCAATGCATTGGCGCCATGTGGCTTCAATCTTCAATGGATTCGTTCGATTTTGAAAGGAGAACGGGCGCTCAATTTTGAAAATCGAACTTCCCGGGTGGGACACACATTCTGTTCAAGATGTCTGTTCTATAACATTATACTTCAATGATAATACCTAACTATAATAATATAATATTACTTACTTAGGATATTGCCAGAAAAATAAAACATGAGAGGTGTCAAGGGACACCCGGATGGAACGAAGTTCCTTTCGATTTAAGTATTGTTTTGTTGTACAGCGCCATCTCTGTAAAACTCTGTGAATCACTTCAAAAAAAGTGTCGTCATTCGTAAGAATCAAAAAGTGTCGTAATTTTCCGTCTAGCCCCCTTTCACAACGCGCGATATGGAACTTCGTTCCAAAATTTTCTTCTATGTAAAACATAATTACGGTTACTAAGTATAAAATAATAATACTAATCACAAATAGGCATCATGTACAAAAGTATTATGTAAACGCACATGTTAAATTTACTTGTCACTGACAAAATATTTCAAGTAAGTATTAGGTAGGTACAAGTTTTTCTAAAGAATCGTCAAGCAGTGGAGTGGAATAAAATTGTAATAATTCGAATCACGTAGATATCGCCTCAAACGTGAAACGTCTACAGTACACCTATAAATATCAAGACGTATATTATTATTGCAATTCAATAGAACATAAAGATAAAAATACAGAAAAAATTTAAAAATCTACTTCAAAAAATTTCATAAGTTGTGTACTTTATGTTTTTTAAATTAAGCAATTAAAACGATATCAAAAGTGAAAAACAAATGCGGCTCCTATATTATTTTATGACGGTGCAAAAAAAGAGAACGAAAAGAAAATGCTTCAAAATATTTAAAACAAGTAAATAGTTTAAAAACTAAATAAACGTTTTATAGTGTCATTGTAGGAATTGGACAAAAAAAACAACAGAAAGAAATTTCACCTGGATAAGATATATCTTTTTGAAGTCAGTCTGTAAATTCTCATGATGACTGAAGTCGATTTCAAATTTGCAAACACGTAGTTGAATGAAAATAGAACCAATTACAATTTACGAAATAAAACTAATTACATAGAATTCCGTGACTAATGCATTAAAATAGTTTTATTCGTACCGTTTAACTCTGCGGCTTTAGTATACGCTGGGCCGTCAAATGTGAAACGTTGCAGTGTACCCTCAACGATCCTCGACTCAGGAAATTGCAGTTTCGATACCAGGATTTCAGAGAAACGCAGATGGCGAAAATAACTTGAAACGTAGGAAAATAAGCTAGCAATAGGTGTTTACTAAATATCAACAATACTGATAGCATCCGGCTAACAGGATATTGCCGCTTTGCAACGGATATTTTCAACTTCAGTAAAATGTTTCTTGTATATAGAATTGTACGTAAGGTTCCATGAAACTACTACACTCAACTCTATAATGAAGTAAGTAGTTTTGGCAAACGAGTTGACGATCCAGATGATGGTAAGTAGCTATCGTCGCCCATGGACATCAGCAACACCAAAGGCATTCAAGGCATCATTGATGCGTTACCGGCCAAGAAAGAAAGAAGAAAATGAAAGAACTGGCTCTCACCTCCACCCGGAACACAACGAGTCGTTGCAAGAAGATAGCAGCTAACTTGCTAACTATAGACATTAAAATGACACGCTACACTGTATCGACATGTATACTCATGAAGATTCCTTGCCTTTTGGGAACCAAGCAAATCATCTCATTTTAATGTTCAAAAAATGTTTTTTTTATGGATATAGCCGGCAAACGAGCTGACGATTCACCTGATGGTAAGTGGCTATGGTAGCCCTTGGACATCATCAACACCAAAGGCATCACTGATGCGTTGCCGGCCAAGAAAGAGAGAAGAAAGAAATAATACTAATACTAATATGATAATACTACTATTATGATATAAAAATAATAGTAAAATTATATTAATAATAGTAATTTACTTCACACAGGAAGAGATATAATAAGATTACCAGAATTTTACGTGTTTTACGTAATGTTATAATAATTTTGACCATTGTGAAACCAAAAGGATTCTGCATATCCTTTTGGTTTTAGCACAGAAGAAACAATAGTTATAATACATACAATATAAGTTTTAGTAAATACAATTCCAGCAATTGTCAGTATTACAGATATAAAGAACAATTCGATAAAAACTGCCAAATGTGGAATGGGCGCTTTATACAGCGGTCCTCGATTACAGGAAATTGCAGTTTCGCCACGGGAATTTCACAGGAATATTTCGTGTACCGAAAATTACCTTACCCGACTATTACCTAGTACCATCACTGCCTCGGGAAATTAGGTAAAAGAGCTCGCAGCCGATAACTTCTTGGCCAGAATTCCTCAAATAAAACAATAAGGAATATAATAAACAGAAGCTTAATTTTATTTTTCATTCACATGGCGTATTTCAATTGTTTTGTAAGGTAAAATAATCCTTAACGCGAGGAAAGATATTTTTATTTTCTCGCGGGACTTGAATCTTTAATGTAATTTACGTTCTGTTATTTCCTGTTATTCATAATAATTTAAAATACTACTGTACTCATTTTTGTTTGTATGTTAAAATAAATTCTATTAATAAAACTTTTGAGAATTGGTTGTATTAAAATAATGAAATTTCAACCGCCATCTATCCATAATTTCGTTTAGTTTTAGTTTAGTCCATAATTTCACTTCATTAGTTGTTAAAGGTCGTCGCAACAAGACTTTTACTTTTAAAAATGCTTTTAAAATATACAAATACTAGTAGTACAGATCGCCGCTTTTAAGATTGTTTAGGTATATTATTTTTATATTTACATTGTAGCATTAAAATAACAATGCAATTATAAATATTTTGTAAGATAAACGCAAAACATATTACTTGTTTATACAAATATAAGAGGTGAAATGAAAGAGAAAATCAGAGGGGAGCACTTAGCAAAAATCCACACGAGGTATTTTTACGAGGCCGTATTTTGCCGGATACCAGCGGCACAGGCGCTGTTTATCTTCCATTTTTCACGTTCTTCGTTTCAATCTTCCACATATTTTTATGCATATGCGCAATAAATTTGGGAATTTATCATCATACTTCTCTAACCTGCGCGCTGCGATATCAACCTGGTAACCTTGTATGACTTCCGTTCGTAGAAGGAATTTTGATAGATTTTATTTCTGTTAATATGACTGGTTGGTAATAAGATTTTACCAAATGAAATAATAGACTTTAAAGAAACAATCTTCGAATAACCTATATAAAAATGTCATTACTAAGTAGAGTAGTATACTTATGTTATTCAGAAGCGAGATAGTGAATAAATAATGCTACACATTCATAGTCACTCACTAGTATTCTGTGTCTCGTAGGTGTATGGACAACACACAAAGACAAGAACATTCACACCCAGACCGAGAACAGAAAGAACTCATCATTCAAACCACCTCGCTGTGAATCGAATCCCATTTGGCAAAGCCTAAAAAATAAAAAAATAATAATAATAATTTAATAAAAATAATAATTTTAAAAAATACGTGGAATCCTTTGGAGGTCTTTTCTCAGCAAAGCTCTCCCCGCTGGCTCTTTCCCGCTGGGTTCTGTACCAAAATTTAATCCGATAGAATTCGCATTACTCATACATAATTTACAGTATTTTGACTACTGAACGGATTTCCCTATAAAGCACACAGGTAGACAATGATCTGAATGATCCCAACTTAAATTACTAATGGTTACTTAAATCGCTTCTTAGAAAAGAATCGCCGTACTAATTGTGTACTAAGGAGCGATTTAATCAACAGATAGTGACTTGAGTTGGGGCAATAGAGTACTTATTATCCCGAAAAAACCGGACAAAGCCACGGGCAGAGTGCTAGTTGCTAAATAAATTATGATTTATTATTTATATTTATATTACATTTATAAATTATTATTATTTATATTTATAAATTTTATTATTTTATATGTACAAGTATTTCGTATATATTATTATTTACTTAGTTGCAAGAAGAGAAGCAATGGAGGAAGAAACTCCTCTGCGTGTTCAAAACAATGTGTACCTAATAATTACAATAATTTTTAATGTAACTGAAATGTTTTTGTAGTGTTTATTTGAGTGACTGTCTAGTTGTTGATTATCAAGCATTCTGATTGTCATCTATTTTACTTAAAATCGTGTACTTTGGTTAGTAAATACTTACTACTTTTCTCATGAAACATAAGATGTACCTATTAATTGATGAGTGTAATACCCTTAAGAGACGTATATTTCATACATGTCACGTGCCTATAATTAATGTAAGTTTACGCATCAAATCTCAAAACTCTTCTACTGCCAGGCTTGGTAACCTTTCAGAATAAATGGAGTTTACTAATAGTAAACTATACTATATTAGTAAACTATTCTAATGAAAAATGAAGAACAAATATGACTGAAAATTATTATATGACCAAATCAAGATTAAGTATGTGGATTCTACAATAATTAAGGTTTCCTTCAGCGGATCAAATGTCATTAATGAATCTAAATACGCGAATTGAAACATTGTTTACTTAACAAAGATTTTATGATTTTTTATTCCTAATGGGTACATACCATGTAATTGAAATACTTTAATCATAAAAATGCACTCAATGCCTCTACTGCAATTGTGTTATCGAAAGAAAATTTTCAAAATTCATTATGTCGCCTTTAAACGTCGAATTTTCCGGAGCAAATGTTATGAAAACAACCAAAATCTAGTACCAAAAGTGAGGTTAAAATCTCCGAGCTAAATAAGCTACAAATCACACCACGTTTCGTAGTTCTACGCTCACAACATCCACATAACACGGTCGTAATAAAGACATCAACGTCTCTACACGTGTCTGAAACAGTCACAACGGGTATTTATTTCTTATCTACCACATCTAAGACTTACCTCACAAGCCGGCGATCACAAAACACGCACACACGTAATGTTACAAACATTCATACACATTGCACAAACGTACCGCAAGCACATGTAGGCGTCGGCGATCAGCTGTTCTTAGGGATAATCAATCGCGGATCCGAGAACTGGTGGATAGTGAGTGATCGGACCGATGGCCATTCAGACGAGAGTGGCCGAGGCGAGCTACTCGCGCTAGTGGCGGCATGACGACTCCGGACCTTGCCGCACACGCCGCCACACTAATCAGTAATCGTTGCCGGGAAGGGAGGCTGCGTCGAGAGCGACGCCCCCGCCCGAGCCCCGAACCCCTCGCGTAGTATACAGCCACCCCTGCAGAGAAGTCAGTTGTATGAAAGCTCGGTGTTTAAAGAGTGATGGAAGTTTGAGGGATAGCAGTAGTATTGTGATTGTGTTATCTGATTCTTATTTTTATGTCAGTGTGAAGGAAAGAGTAAATAGAAATAAAGGGTCTTAAACACATGAATTTACCTATATGTATAAAGTTAGAAATTAATCTATCAATATAAACTTTATGGAATCGGACAATTGTACCGTATTATTTATCTTGATCTACAAGAACTTACCCTGACCTATATCTACTGCAATACTAGCTTACATCCTCAAAGTGATACCTACAGGTTCCCTTGAAAATATCATAAATGAGTTAGAGCTACGATAACTGACCATGACTAAAAGTAATGAAATTGAAAAAGGATTAATTTCGAAGTTATTTTAATAAAATTAATGGAAAATATTTATTTTTAATGTATTTTATTTGAAATCGAACCAACAACTAATTACGTAATTACCCCAATCAGGGTCAGCGAACTCAAAAACTATAATGAACGTAAATAATAAAGCCCCTTCTGTATTTTAATATCCGAACGCATACTCTATGGTCGGTACTACGAGAAGCCGAATTTTCAGGGGTGACACACTCTCATTAAATATTCATTCGTGGATTGTAAATTAGCAAATCCTACAGATAACAGTAAGTACCTCTACAGGGGATAACGCTAGAAAGGGTCTCGTGGTTTGTCACAAACTAACCACTGGGTTAGAGGTTTATGAAGTCCCCAAGGACCTCTTCAAATTGAATAATCATAAAAAGCTTAGATACTGACTATTCGCCATATCTAAAGGAGACGGTTTATAGCTGTCGGGTTTGTGGAGCTTTTTTATTACTTTAGCTATCTATGTTGAAAATATTTTATTATTGTATTAAAACTTTTGTACTTGAAAAACTACAGAATGTTGTTGCTGCCAAGTTGATAAAGATTTTTTTATTAATAAAATGTAATGGTTATTCTAAGATATGGGCGCAGCTTCGCACATTGTTTTTTTTTTTAAGTTATGAGTTTTAAGTAGATTTATAATATACAACAATACTCTAATTATAATTTAATTACCTAGTCAACCCGGATAACTTTATTTTCATGTTTTTTTGTATTGTCATCATTTAACTTCAATAACAATAAACATTTGATTTTGCAATATGCTAAACTCGATAAATGTTGATTTCTATAAATTATCCAAAAAAATTGAGATAAAAAAACCTGCCTTAAAATACACTATATTATAGTCATATATTCTTCTCGTACAATCACAGATGAAATAACAGTACTTGTAATAAGTAGTACAACTATAATTTGCGGCGAAAATAATTCACAATTTCTCTGGAAGCGGCCGTGCGGCCCTGCGTAGCGCCTGCGCGCTACGGCTACGTCAAGTGCTGATCATAACTTGCCCATCTTTCAAATGCAACGACTCGTAGGGTGACGTCTATAAAACTCACTTAGATTTGGACTTGGCTCAGACAACAGTGAAATGTCCTAGGTGACTTTATTACTACGAAAAAATTTAATAGTACTAAAAACGGCTACTTTAAGGTTGATTTATATTTTATTATAGAACCATTATATTTGTTCGGATATTGGATGTTATGCAAAAATTAAAAAGTCGTAAAAAACGGTTAATGTTATTTTTATGTAATTTAGGTCCATTTTTTTGTTCGGATAATTTGTTAATTATTAATTATTATTAATTTATTAATTTAACCTATTGGTTAAAAGGTCTGAGCAAAGCGTAAGTACGGTCTATAGATCTCACCCGCAGTTTTGAAGCCGACAAACGTAGTGTTGAAGTACTCTGTGGCGCCGACTACCCTGAATCAATCTGACTTCCGTATCGCCATGGCAATGTTGTCATAACTATAGATAGATAGAAGCATAGATTAAGCTTCGGTCGAAGCCATGTAGCTCAAACCAACCCGCGAACCCGCGAAGATCAAATTTCCGTTTTTCGCGAAGGTGAATGAAAATGCTATTTACTCCTGTAATTTTTTGTGTGACAAAGATAGCAAACAAGTTTGCATCTGATAATAAAATAAGATGTAGATAGGTGAGCCACGCTAGAATAAAAATCAAGTTTTTAAATAAGGGGGTTCAGTTTATACAAAATGATTGGGGTTAGAAATCTGAAAGTTAGCACAGCATATATATAAGTTATATATAGCTAAACATATAATACGATACGTGTTTAAACTTCACAAAAAATCTTTTGAAGGGGGTATATAGGATAGGCTACTTTTCTATAGAGTACACCTCGTAATATAGGTGATAAATACACACCTATGGTAGTCACTGACATATTGCGCGCTCACTCGTACTTAGGTTTTAGGTCTAAGTGCGAGTGAGCGTGCAATATGTTAATGAGTGCAGCGAGATACTGCGACTACTATAGTACTAAAAATCATTTAGTATTGACGATCCTGTAGCCTAGTTCGTAGTGGACCCTGCTTGCGAAGCGAGGGGTCCCGGGTTCGATTCCCGGCCGGGTCAGATGTGACAGGTAAATATTTGTACTCGGGTCATGGGTGTTATTGTGATGTGTTATATACGTATGAGTCGTCCATGCCACCGAAACAGGTAAGAACCTACTACGGGGGTATAAGTGTTACAAATATAACACAATTACTAGTGCTATATTACTTATCTACACTTATATCATAAAGAAGAAAGTCGACTCAAAAGTGACTAGACCGATTTCAAAAATTATTTCACCAATGGGATATTCTAAATGATCTGCCTCTACGAAAATCGTAGCAAACCGAGTGTGGTTACTAGTACACACATACAACACAATTCTTAATGATATAGTGTTATATAATAGTACTTATAGTATTACATAATTACAGAGCGGCTTTCCGTAATCTATACAATCTACCTGGCGTGCCATGGGAGATGATTATCTCCGCGATCCGGCCGCATTCTTGGAAAACAATTTTTTGCTATCAACAATTCCACGGTATTACGGGATTATTTTTTCCGTCCACTGGGATATAGAATGACATTACAGGTTCCTTTTTGTTCGAAGTTTGTTGTTTTGAATGAAAATACGTTTTGTATTGAATTATTATTATGTAAGTGGTGAGAATGTGTTGTGACAGTAATCAAATATACAGTATACCTCATCTGAAACCATTGAAGTATAATGTCATAGAACAGACATCTCGAACAAAATGTTTGTTCCGCCCGGGAGGTTCTATTTTCAAAATCGAGCCCCTATTCTCCTTTCAAAATGGAACGAATCCATTGAAGATTGAAGCCACGTGACGCCAATGCATTGGGACATATATCGTGTTCGCGGTGTCGGTTCTATACGCTTAATGATACTTCAATGTCTGAAACCAGGTATTTGATTCTGTAGATCAAATAAAAATGTGTTCTTGCAGGAATATTTACGTATTTGTCTGTCTGTCTGTATGTCTTTCACATTCGATTTTCATTTTATTTTTAATCTACTGTTCCATCCAATTGTACACTTTGGTAGGAATACCAACCATTATGTAGAGTTTGTTGACCAAATGAATGATGTACCTATACCTTAAATAATAATATACATACATTTAGGTTAAATAAACAGGGTTAAAAATATGTTATTAATGTGTGTCGAATCATATTACAAACCTGGTCACATTATATTAATTCAGATAGTTCATTCTAATAGTGGATAATTAAATGTGTGATATAAAAACACAAAACAAATTAAATAATGGCATTAATTTCAAAACACTGAAATAAATACCTACAATATTGTATAATATATTATTGTCCTATGCTTAATTATGAAAAGTCAATTATAAATACTTCAATACTAGAACCATTAGCTCAACAAGAAGGAATATGGCGGAAGGGTCGCGAGGCGACACAAAGGATTTGGAAATGGGTCGCCCACTGGAACAATTATTGGAGCGAAATAAAAAACGAAAAGCGCAATCAAAATGGGAATGAAAGTTGGTATTTACATATACTTAGGTATAGGAACAAACAACAAACATTTTGTGAAATAAACATAAAAGTATTTGTGACGAGATCGTGTACTTAAAAAAATTACGTATCCCCACTAAATATTTTGTTACAACCTGTAAGTGAAATATTTATTTGTATTTATTTAATATTAAAGTTGAAATGTTTATTTAAATTTATGTACCTTAAAAATGTTTTCTAAATATTGCCACTTAGACTTTATATGAATAATTTAACATACCCCCCCACATACAATTTTAAAGTATACGATCTCTACCTAGTTTTGTTTTATATTTAATTAAGTCAATATCAATGTCCTCTATAAATAGATGTCATCTCACATCGTACTATTAGTAAAGAGGCATACATGGACCACCTAAAGACACACGCAGACTAAACAGCTATAACTTAACAGCTATAAGGAATCTTTAGCTTACATGCGATAGTTGGAAGTCCTACTTTGGTACAATGACGTATTCAGGGTATATTATTTCAGCTTTGCCACGAACTAGGTACCTATAGTTAAGTTATAACTGTGTTTTTTCTATTTCTCGAATTTTTACACGCTGTTCCAATTAAAACTAAATTGTGATTGGTAAATAAATAATACCTGTTATCGAAGGACTGATAACCGTTGGGAAAGAAAGGTCCTCGAATGGCGTCCACATCTCGGAAAAAAGTGTATAGGACGCCCCCCGACCAGGAGGACTGACGACCTGAAGAAAATGGGCATGCGCTGAATTCAGAAGGCGCAGGACAGGTCAGATTGGCGCTAGTTAGGGGAGGCCTATGTCCAGCAGTGGACCTCCAAAGGCTGATGATTGGATGGGACTGTTATCACGATTTTGTGAAAAGGAAACCCTGTATGTTGAGCGAAGGGTCCTAAGGTTGAGTTCCGGCTAGGAAAAAAAAGACAAACATGTTTATGTCAGTGTTTGTGATGTCTTATTTGCGATGCCCTCCTTATCCTAAACACGACGGACCTAAAACGTACATGCCACAGTCTACCACGCTAGCCAAGTGAGGATTGGTAGACTTCACACACCTTTGAGAACAACATAATGGAGAATTCGCCGGCGTGCAGCTTTCCTCGCGATGTTTTCCTTCACCGCAGCAAGTGATAATTAACTTCATAAACGCACATAATATTTGAAAATTAGAGGTGCGTGTAATATTCGCACTCAGGCCCCTGCGTTCGGGTGACCAACGTTCTAACCGCTAGGCTATCACTACTTACTATAATGGCATTACACGTTAAGCGATAAATCAGGTGGTGGTTTTATCGACACATCAAAGAATATTAAGAAATTGAACTACGTTAATTTCTATGATCATACTAGCTGTGCCCGCGACTTCGTTCGCGTGGGAGCATTTCCCGCGTAAATACCGATCCCCTGGGAACCCTTATCACCTAGCGTTATGAAATATACTTTAAGGTTTATTCTTGTATCTAAAAATTATACGCAAAAAAAATCATAAAAATCGGTCGAGCCGTTTTAGAGGAGTGCGACCACAAACACGATGACACGAGATTTTTATTTACTGTATATCTATACTAATATTATAAAGAGGAAAGATTTGATTGTTTGTTTGCATTGAATAGACTTCGAAACTACCGAACCGATTTGAAAACTTCTTTCACGGTTGGGAAGCTACACTATCCCCGGGTGACATAGGCTATATTATATATTTTTTTTAGATTGTTTTACTATTTTTCCCGGAGCGAAGCGAGGGCGATTTCCTAGTGTATTATATAAGAAGAGTCACGCTCTATACGTATAATACCTTTTTATTTGAAGCGCTACGGTATACAAAATAGGTCAGCCACAGCACTCATACTCGTAGTAAGATGTTCAAATACTGGATGGAGCATAATTCCAAGCGGACTGTTGTGAAAGCAGTGTGCACGAGTTAAGGGTCCTTGCAGTACCTGAAGAGCTAGCGGGAGACATTGTCCTGTCTCCTGTCATGCGGGGAGGAGGAATTAAGGAATGTGTTCCCTTCAAGACTAACATAAAATATTTCATACTAGCTGACCCGGTGAACTTCGTATCGCGGTTTTTTCTAAAGTTATTTTTTTCTAAAATAAGTAGCCTAAGTTACTCCTTGTTACATCAGCTATCTGCCAGTAAAAGTCCCGTCAAAATCGGTCCGGCCATTTCAAAGATTAGCCGAAACAAACAGACAGACAGACAAAAATTGTAAAAAATGTTGTTTTGGTATATGTACCGCGTAAACAACCAAATGCACTTAGTAAAAAGAGGTTATTTTAATAATACAAACAGACACTCCAATTTTATTTATTTGTATAACTAAATGTATAGACTTGCATCAGAAATCTGATATGTTATATGAGTATATTGACGACGCATGTGTCACATTGGCTAATTCCTACTATTATAAATGTGACAGTTTGTGAGTATATTATTACCCTGTCACGCAAAAACTACAGATTGGATTTTCATGACATGATCTGGAATAGGACAATTCTCACGATGCATCTGTGCTTAAGTGGCAAATGCTGCCCACAAGTAAGCAAGAGACAGCTAGCCTGGTAAGCTGCACCAAAACTTAATAATACTAATAATAATGTTAATAACTTTGTAATAATGTTGATAATTTATACTAATATTATAAAGCTGAAAAGTTTGTTTGATTTAACGCGCTAATCTCAGGAACTACGGCTTCGAATTGAAAAATATTTTTGTGTTTGATAGTCCATTTATAAAGGAAGGCTTTATAACATCATAGGTATATTTTAGTAGTTCTTTCCACAAATAACGCGGGTGAAAACGCGAGGCACAGCTAGTATAATATAAAATCATTACGTGAAGTATTATCATCAAGCGGGCCAGCTTCTATCTTCTCTTACGATACCCTGAGATGGCATGGGCAATGGGCATGGGGTCAATAACACCAAACAGAATATCAGTCGCCTCTATATAGCTAACCCCCAGCTAATTGGTTAATCGAGGCAGAAATTTGAATTATGAGATTCCGAAATTACGAAATTCTAATTTCGGTTCTTGATCTGAATATACTGTGTATTATTGTCTTTTTACTCGTATATTGTCTTTAGCACCTAAAACACGTGGAATCCTATAGGTATATTATTACTAATTTAAACTGACCAAATATAAAAGTATTGACCACGTATGAAGTAGCTGGTCCGTAATGGCTTTTAATAACATTTGATAACATACATATATACAAGAATAATCTGACTGCACATTCTATATTTATTTACGTTGATCACAATAAATAAGATATTAAAGTCGGAATCAAGGAAAAACTAAACTCTTAACACCACCTTTAGCTGTGAACCAAATACCAAGTAACAAGTATATTGGACTGAGGATTTTCCTTTTTAATTAACTTTGCTTCCGAGTCAGTTCATTTGTTCCGGCCAAACGAACTGGCGTTTGGTACGTTGCTTGGTATTTCTTTCTAAGATACATTGAAGACGTTGGCGTTATAACTAAATGAAAACAAAAAAGTACTGATTTTATTAGCTTCTAATATTTTTTTTAATGCACTGAATCGTCTATTTAGTTTTTGGTTGAAGACAGCATTGCCATAATCTATACTAATTGTATAAAGAGGAAAGATATTTGTTTGCATTGAATGGGCTCCGAAATTACATAACCAATTTGAAAAATTCTTTCACTGTTGGGAAGCTACTCTATCCCCGGGTGACATAGGCTATATTATATTTTTTTCACTATTTTTCCCGAAGTGAAGCGAAGGCGATTTCCTAGTAGTAAATAATAATAACTTAATAAGTACCCAGGAGTCTCTAAGATAAAATATACCCACTATTGATAACCAAGCGAAAATCACTTTTTCGTTTTAGTTAAGTTTGTAACTTAAATATGATGAAAATATGGTTAGTGAAAAAAAAACATAACACTTATTCATAGAATATGTTGCGCAAAAGTAAACTTGATCCTTAATTGTGCAATCTCTTTTTCCGGTCAAAATATCCTTCGAGATCATTAGTAATCGTTAGTGGGTAACTTTGTTTAGGAACTCCATCTTCGCGCTACTCATCAATCACTATGTCGTCGACAGATACAACACTAGTTTATAAGCTTTGTATAAGCTAATGAAATCAGATTTGTTTCGAGATTACGTACACGTCTAAAATCCATTAGGGATCTGTTTCTTGTTTTCTTAAGGCTCACCGTCCACGCTGCTTCATATGACGATTGCATGCAAGTTGCTTAATGAAACATAGCCAATAATCAATAATACCAATAATCTCTCCATGGACTGATTTTGTACTTTAACTACGCGAGATGCATGACATAGCTATGGCCAGATAGATACTGTGGTCATATACAGTCAAGTTTACTAGAAGAAGACAAGTAGACTTGATCGTGTATGGACATCATAAGTGAGCAATCTAACAAATCTGACTGTGAGTAAAATAACTGAGAAATCTATACCAACACTACTAAAACCGAGGGGGATATTTCCCTTCCACCCTATATTATGCGACATTTTCCGCATCTTTTTGTTCTCTGGAGGATGAATCCATCAAATTTCAAACATTCATGTACTTACCGGCAACCAAACCTTTTGCAACATTCTGTTCCATAAATATCTACAATCTCTTGGCATGTCTGCTTCGAGTTTGTCAAAGTCAATGTAGGTATGTATAAGTGATATATTTTTATTACATACTAGTGAATACCCGGCGTTTTCCACTATGGTAAAAACTTTTCTAATGAGAATGTTAGATCAGTGTTTTAGTGTTGACGTTTACCATCTTTAGCTTAAAAAATTTAAATTTATCTTAAAAATTTTGTGGAAAATCGACTTTATTAATGAACCTTATGTGCCTAATGCATTGTTTTAGTGGTCTCAAACCACCTTCGGATTGTTGCCTTTCAAATGAAACCATTTTGAGGCATATCGGTTGGATAGTTTCAGAGTCTATAAAGGACATCCGTACAAACATTTTTTTGTGTTTTATGTATAGATTGTGATAAGTTGATGTGTCATTAACATTGTCACACCGTGTACTTTATGTAATCAAAACATTGTAAATCTCCTACTACCAAAGTTGCTTTATGAGTCAATCATTTGATTAATGGTTGTATAATAGGGAAGTGTTTACTATTCACTATAAACCCATATTTATTACAAGTTATTAATAAATGATTCCAGTTTATTATGTATCATTAATACCAATATGATGTAGATTATTATTACATTCCAGCTGAGCGAAGGGGGTAAACCATTGCAGTAAATCATTGCAGGTATACAGATATGTAATGAAAAGAACTTAATTAAAACGATGGTATGAAAATTACTTGACATGCACTTTTCCAAAGTCACACAATGATGGCTTCAAAAAATCTCTACTGTAATCATGGAAAAATAATCGGTAAAAAGCATAGTAATAATAGATAATTCAATGGTAAAAAGCAAGAAGTTTTTCTCTACTGTTCCATACCTAACATACTTTTACTACTATTTAATGATATATATCAAGCTTCATTTATTCGCTACTTCGTTTGCCTTGAATATTTATGATGTCTTAATTGTGTTCGTCCATGTCACCGCGACACAGGGGGTCCCAATAAGGGTATGTATAGGTATAATCTGTGGTAAGAGGAGAGTGTATGAATTAGACAGCTTTCACTATATATGCATAACTTGGTTGAGCCCTTAGTAGGCTATGAAGGTTTCCCGTCATGTTATATTAGCGCTCATTTCTTTACCAGAATTAACTATACTAATATTATGAAGAGGAAAGATTTGATTGTTTGTTTGCATTGAATAGGCTCCGAAACTACCGAACCGATTTGAAAAATTCTTTCACTGTTGGGAAGCTACACTATCCCCGGGTGACATAGGTTATATTATATTTTACTTTTTCTTCCGAAGCGAAGTGAGGGCGATTTCTTAGTTTTTCATAAAATAATAAAGAATAATTATTATTATCTAAGTAGGATATTCTGAATAGATAAAAGAAGCATATAGACCCCGAATATTATTTTCAGCTTCTAACCGTACCACGTTAACTAGGTTATTACAGTATTAAATTATCTAAACTATTATCTATTATGAGCTAAACACGCTTTCTGTATCCGAAAATTCAAATAAATAACCTTATCGATTAACGGTTAATAAGTACCTACTTTTAATTTACGTCTAATTTTTTATTCCTTCATAACAAAATCCACAGTCTCAACTTTAAAAAGCCCAGTTAACTTAGATCTACGAAATCATGAATTACAGTAGAGCAACTTGAGAATTAAGTAGGATTCAATAACTCTTTAATAAGTAAATTTAATCTTTAAATATCCGACAAGTGATGCCAAGATACCTATGGATATTTGTAAAAGGCATCACTGACACGTTTCCGGCCAAAAAAGAAGACCGGGGGTACCTGCATCATTCCTGATTCTCCAAAATCTTTTACTTTATGGAAATAACCGACAAGACTATGACCTAAACTCAAAAAAATATTTTCAAGATTTATTTTACAAACATGATCATTCGTTTCTCAACTTTTCAAGAATCAAATGGCTTCCGATTCATTTTCGCAGAAAAACTACCAACTATATCTGCTGAGCTATTTGTTGCTTATTTATTTGCTGCGAGTGATATTGAATCCCTCGCTGCCCAGTATCCCCATCCCATTTGCGTGAGAGATTTTGATACGTTTCTAAACCTATAGCCCCATTTGAAACTCACCTGTAAACCTTACTGAAATTTTCCTCAAAATACCTAGGTAAAATCTATTCCTATACATGATAGGAAATGGGGCAGCCATTTCCTATCATATAGTGAAGTAGCAGCAGTAGGTATTGTTGTTTAAACTGTGTCACCTACAATCTGTTATTAAAAATCCATACATTGGTAGTTTTAAGAAGAGTCCAAAAATATTATTATTTATATAAATGCTTAGAATTCGTGCTACCAAATGTAAAAGAAATCAATACCTAAATCTCTTAAATTAAATAATGAAACTGTTCAGAATAGGTAAGCAATCGTATATAAAAATGAACTGGCAGGCAACTCACGGCGGTCTTCTCGTTTTGAATTCGGAACAAATGAGCAAAATCTGTCAGAAGAAAAATAGGTACGGAAAGAACTGTCCCGAAATATTCGGATTTTATATAGTCTCGGGCGGGATAGAAAAATAAGACAGCTCATTGACGTCGAAACTGTTAAGCTATTTTATTTAAATAACAACATAATATTTACACTATATAAAATAAAAATAAATACTTACTTACTTACTTTTATTTTGCATATTTGCATAGTGTTATGTTTTATGGTATTTTACTACAGAAAAGAGCCATAAAAGCTATTTATAAACTAAAATTAAGAGAGTCTTTGCGTGTCAAATTTAAATAAATAGGTAAACTTACAGTAGCTTGCTAATATATTTATATAATATAAGTCTTTTTACGGAATAACATGCAGTGGCATATAAACAAAATTTTCAAATCGGCAAACAAGAAGGATGCATCAATTGGTTATGGCCACCTCTTCGTACCGTCTTTCTAAAGTGCAACGTTCTTTTATGGGGCTCGGTGTAAAATTTTATAATAAAGTCCCAAAGCAAATACGTGACTTGCCGGTGGAATCTTTGTAAAAACTCAACTCGTAGGCAAGGGTTATTACAGAATAGATGAATATTTAAATGATAAAACATCTAGGCAACCAATTCTGCTCAGGTTAGAGAATTTTTGTACTTAATAAATATAAGTTTTATTTTTAAAAGATGTACTGAGGAGTATCTTTACGGCTTTTCTTCTCCTCCATGACAAAGCACCTTTCTGAAAAGCTGGTACTTAGATTAAAAAAATGACGTGCGTAAGTGTATAGTGATACCTACATGAATAAAATATTATTTCATTTCATTTTATTACACTTTTATCTAATTTGTAAACCAACATTACGTTGTTTTCCTGATTGCTCGATATGTAATAATTTCCAGATAAAAGACATTTAACAAACCAGAACCAAAGGAATTAAACTACAGTGATATTTGCAGCGGCTCTAGTTATTCCAGAGGTGAATCTAGTTCACAAGGAACGAACACTTTGGCAAACTTCCTTCCACTTAGCCCTTTCATTGGAATCCAAAAGGAGCAAAATTAAATGTGCTAAAATTTTAAATTGCCAAGAGTTTGTAAGCGAAAGTTTTCGATTCGACATTCAAGCTTTAAAATTGCTTCGTTTCTTAAGGACTCGATTTTCTCGCAGTCTAGAGGACTGTAAGTCGTACTTATAAAAGAGTATTAAGAATTTATAGCTCCATATTTGAATAGTAACAATACCTAGATATAGAAGTCAAAACTTAATTAGGCACACTAACGAATTAGGAATACCTGTAATGTTAGTTTTTAAGCCTGTGGATTAAATAAATAAATAAATAAATAAATGAAAAAACAAATTTTGTTTGTTTAACTGTCTTTGCACGTGTACTTATAAAATACCTACTTACCTACATTATGAGTATCATTCGGATACATTCCGTTTAATGGCCAACTCAACTGTCGGAAGTTTTTATGCGCCCGAAGGGTTCCGACGAGGCTTGACGATTGCTAATAGAAACAACTGGGGCCGACGACGGCATAACATATAATACATTATAGATACTCGTACGAAGGGTTCCGATAAGACTTGACGACTTCTGTCTAATATATACAACTGGGGCCGACGACAGTTCAACATTTAATACATTTATACTCGACACTCATAGCATCATATAACCTATAGCACAGATCAACAAACAATTATTTATTGATTGATTAACTTATTTATTGATCTGTGACCTATAGATGATGTTTCTATTTCAGCTCTATCTACCATTCTGTTAATATGTAACACGTCGTATCTATTAATCTAATAACTAACATTGATTACATGCATTTTCTAACGTTACAGATTTTATACAGAGAAAATAATTTCCCCAATATAAGCGAATAGCATATCCGCCATTATTTATGTAGATTAAACTTGCATATGGCTGCTCGTATTGATTTGAAGAGGTATTTTGGAGCGAACTTAAATGAGCAGGCTCGCAGAGTTAGGTCAACTGAATACATATACCTACTACATGTTATATGCTTAGATTATAGTATGGGTGGCTGATTTCATTTACCAACAGAATATTATAGAGAAATTATCACGCGTGCAGGTTTCCGAAACACATTTCCGTTTTCACATAAAATGATTAATTATGATGATGCATTGTTTAACCCTTTCAAATATTACACGCTATTATGTAACTTTATCAAATGAACAAAAGAATCCCTTTTAACGATACACTTTTTGTAACGTAAATGAAAAACCTCATTTAGGGAAATACAAATATAAAGATATTCTGGAAAATGCAGGAAAATAATTCTTCTCGTTGTTCCCCACAAAATTGCTACTCTGAGCTTCAAATTTTAACACAAATTACACAGAATAGATCTTGAGTGACACATAGGTATACGTTAAGAAAAAAATAAATTCAATTCACACTAGTTTGGTTTCACTACCCTTTAGTCTGATCTCATTGGTAGCGGTCCAGCGGCTGCGAGCGGATTCCCGGGTGCAAATTACGGCCTGGGTAGACCTTTATAGGACCTTTGATCTTAGGTGGTGGATATTAAGTTAATATCTACATATATGTATAAAAAAATAAAAATTTCTGCATAGAAAGAAGAAGAAACAGCAATGCTGAAAATTTAATTAAAATACCAAAACTAAATAAATAAATTGAAATGAATTGAGATTAAAATGAATAAATTCTGGAAGCATGCAATTAAAAGACAACAAAACGACCCCATAAACTGTTCTACCGAACTAAACAATTTTAATTTAACTTAACCAAATCGTACCCGAAGTATTTTATTCACTTTGTGGTGCATTGCATTTTCTTTTCAAGAAAAACATTGTGTGGGAATGGGAACGTCTTTCGGTCTAAGACAATACGCTTTGGGTTCTACCGAGCTTCACAAAGCTGAAGTTTCCTTAATTTTTTTCCGCCCGGCACAAGTAGCGGCAGTAGGTACGACTAGAACAATCCCAGGACTCGAAGGGCACGAAACAATGGTGCACTTTGCAATTACCCCCAACCCTCGTACGACTCATTCATATATTTGCAACGCGGTTATAGGGTTAGGTTTAGTACTGTGATGCTTATCCCAAACAAAATTCAACCTTATGTCTTTAAACATAGACTTCATTGAAGACTTCCTTTGTGAACTTAAAAATAGAAGGACTGGTGGAGTGAAAACGACGTAGGTGATGCAATGCAGTGACAGTTTTTATTCGCGTGATATACAAAGGATCTCATTGGGAACTAGTTTTTTATGTTCATTAGCATATAAATAACGCTCTTAAAGTTAATCTGAATGAAGGTTTTTAAAAATGAACACTAAAAGTAAGTTTCCGAGCATTTTAAATAAAAATATCTAAGAACTTTATTAACATACTAAAAATAGGTAACTAATTATTATTATTTAAGTTTTCTCTTGGTTAGTAGCATTTACTGTTCGTACCAATAGGTATCTACTATTAAGTATTCTGTTATCTTCCTCACTCGGTTTAGTAAAAACTTGTCTCTCTCTGTACGTAGGTAGGGTAGGGTACTTTATACACTATTACCTACCGTGAAATTAAATAAATATCTAAATTCTATGAACAAACAAAGTAAGCATTCCCAATACTTCTTCTGTTGGTATTTATTAAGGATCTATTACGCAATCTCGCAAGATCTCGTACCAAAATTGTAAATACGAGACTCATGTTTTCACTAACAGCTCCAAAATTTTAAGGGACTCCGTCTCTTCAAGCGGAGTCGCTTCCGATGAAGGTTTTAAGGTCGTAGGACCAAAACCATTGAGGCAGAGTTTAGTGGGTATTGTCCTTGGAACGAGGATAAATATTTAAATATTTAATATTTATTATTTATTATCCTTGGATTGAGTCTCCACATAACCACCAGAGACGGCTCTGCTGGTATGCGTAAATGCATTCTCTGCCTCCCTCCCGTGAGGGGAAACAAAAAAAAAAGGGACACCTAAGCCTAAAATAGACACCCATTAATTTCGTTTTCACCAACTTCAAAGAAAGGAAGAAAGGTCCCCTAAATTCAAATTAATTTGGTGATGAGAATTTTATTGAATTTGTCAAAAGAAACAAAGTAGGTAGGACAATTGAAAATTAAATTTTATGAAATTATTTGCTGATGTTCCTATTATAAGTCAACCTAGGAGAGACTAATTTGGACAGTCAAACGCCGAAATCGGGGTTTGACTAGTCAGACCTAAATTAGTTGTAGGAAGCATTTTAGAATCCCAATTTATGACTCTGTTACGCCGACGGAACTTCCCTTGGCACTGTAGTTTTAAACGTACTTAATCTGACACGATCATTAACACGCCAAATGAAAAGAATGAAGCAATGATGATCTCATTGTTCTGCAAATAGGTACATTTTTCTACACAAAACAACATGACCCACATTATAGTTACAATGAAAATAATTGCGAACACATTTCATAATAATTCATCTGGAACGCGCCTCTGCAGTGAGCCTTAGGCCGCTCTCTGACTGAAATGTAGTGAGGGTGGAGAGAGAATGTGGTTGCCTCGAGTGGCCGGCCCTGATTACCAGACGACCACAAAAACTAGGAGCCCTACAAAATGAAATATTTCTGACATCCATACTTAAATTATCAAGCTGAAAAGTTTGTTTGCTTGAACGTGCTAATCTCTGGAACTGCCAGTCGGATTTGATTTTTTTTTTATGTAACATAGTCATATTGAAATTATTTTTGTTTACGCTAGTTATATTGTTGTAAATGAAAAGGAGCAGTATTAGGGCTACGGTTAAGTATTAAGACTTAGGTACCCGAAGCGAAGCGAGTTGGTTTACTTGGTTCAGATCATTCACACGAGGACGATTCGTGTTTTTTGCCGTATCGTCATTTTTCACGATTCTTAATTTTTTGACGGTGGCTGTGTTCACCAGAATCACAAATCATGAAAAATGACGACAACGTTTTAAATCATGTTGGTACCGTCCATTAAATATCACGTTCGTCAAAAAATCAATCAATAAGTCAAAAAACGAATCGCGAAAAACTTCGTTTCCGTATGTGAATTTGCATCCGTTATGACGTATAGTTTTTTGACGAATCGTCAATGACGGGTCCCGTGTGAATCAGCTCTTAGCTGGTATAGGAAGGTACCTAATCTTAACAAAAAAAAACCATCAGAAACACACCAGTGCAAACGCATCGGTGATATACTTATATGGTGTTAATGATGACCAGTTAGGTAAAAGACTCCATCACATTCTTAAAGGAAAAGTTGATATAAAACGTGTGTTCCTACAAGGATATGGAATTGCTATCAAAACACAATTCCGGTTATTAAATTACCTTGTAGGTACGGCCTTTTGGATCCAGCGGTATTACATTAGGCAGGTACTTACCTACTTCAACGAGGTAATTTATCAAAGCTGGCTTGAGCCCAGCCAAATCCTGTGCGTATCCGCCGCAGCGATTTTAGTGTCGCTAACCTACGCAATTTGTAAGTAGGTACGGTAAGTAATAAAAATGGTTTAAAAACAATTTATACAACAACTAGCGTTCTAGCCGCGGCTTTACTCGAATTTTTCATGATAATAAGTACCCTTTATCCTATTCCGGATCATAATCAACCTGTGGGCTAAATTTAATGAAAATCGGTTCAGTATTTTTTCGTCCGCACAAATTTTCACATTTAAAATACTAAGAAGTGCTCAATACTCGATAGATATTATATGTAGATTATTAATTACTATTTTCTTCCCCCTTTTCCATCTCAACCCCGCTGACCCCATTATAATTGCGTTGATGCTTTTATTTATATCGATTTCTTTTAATACGCCGGTCGCCGGCTGCAATGGAAATACCACACCTTTTGGAGAGTGCAACAGTCACCCTCCTGTACGCAAAGTGCTAATTGGAATGGAGTAGAAACGCAGTCTCTCCAGTTTCGGCTAAGCCCTCCACATTGTAACTCGAGTATCAATTTCGGTTTGCGTCTAGAGCATTATAATGTACAAAACTAACATAACTTCATCTTACTAAGAGATGTAAAGTTGTAGAGTGTATTTCTGTTTTTGTAGTGCATTCCTACCACTAGGTACTAAGAGATGTAAAGTTGTAGAGTGTATTTCTGTTTTTGTACCTACATTGTCAACTTTGGAAAGAACAAATATGGAGTGCCTTTTAAATTCTTTTTCTCTTTTATCGGCTAAATACATAAAAAAATAAAAAATTACGAATCTGCAAGGGTTCAATTTTTTGTCATTCGGCTACGGAACCCTAAATATTATCGTCCACCAAGTTACTCGATCAGGAAGCAACCGGTCCTAAATATGCAGAAAGTCGAATACGGCGGCGTTATAAAGTTCCGTACTAAGCAAGGAAAGTCTGTTCAACCCATGTTTAAACCATTCTGAAAGACATGCCATCGGTTTACGGGGACTCTCACCGGGGAAAAACAATGATTTATAAGTGGCACAGCCTTTTTAAGCAAGGCAGGGAGTCATTTCAAGACGTTCCGCTGCCGCGGCCACCACTACAACTTGACCACTTCACGTCAGAACTTATTCAAACAGTTGAAAAAATTATACCTACTAGAAAATGCCGGCTCAAGAAGAAATACAGAAATGGTTAGAGCATCAGATACGTACAACTATTTTTAAATATCGATAGTTTGTATCACCTACTTTAAATATTCCAGACCTGACTATGAGCTATTGTTATCTACCTACAATATTAATAAATAATTACGGGGAAAGAAAAGGAGCCATTATTAAGTGAAGGCCGCACATTCAGCATATTTTTCTGACAAGGATTCGACATTTTTTTATGAAGGATAAGGGATTATTTATGCTACACCGAGCCAGGCACGAGCCGTGCGCCGGACGAGGCACGGTACTAACATTTTATATGACGCAGACATCGAGTGTTCATGCTACACCGTGCGACATCCGTGTCCGAGCCGAGTAAAATGTTAGTGAAATTGCTCGTACCCGGCTCGGTGTAGCATAAATAATCCCTTAATTGACAGATCTGAAAAAGGTATAAGAGTTATAGGTAAATGTAATTGTAGAAGATTAAATAATAAAATTATATGTATTTATTTCCCTTTTCCGCGACGACTGCGACGCCGATTCCAACGCTATATTATTAATATTATTATACTTACGCAATACATTCCAAATCACTCGACATTTAAAAAGGATTAACAAATTAATGTTTGGAGCCAGTACGATAATTAGAACAGGAGAAATTATTTTTGCGTTCCTTAAAAGTTGTCCATGAGTGTATATAAATTACTTATGTAACGAACCTACTGGTAGATAGATATTCAGCCAATATTGCCATTGATAGCAAAGGCTCTATGCAATGCAAGGCTCTTTCAAAGAAATTGTAAAGGCAAATGCGATTTCATTTCAGCGTCACCCACACATTAATTAGGGAATATTGAAAAGAGCAGACGATTTAAATTGGATGGCTGTTGAATGACGCGAAGGCCCTACCTACCTGCTAACTATGTAATATGCCTATGGATTTCAGGATACTGAAATACATAGTTCCATAAACTATTCACAATCCTGAATGTGAAGGAAATGCGACATATCATTATTCCTCGAAGTACCGGAATATGTTGCCCGCATGTGTAGTCCACCTACAATGTAGGTGTTAAAATCAAAATATTTTATTCATATAGGTATCACTGATACACTTAGCACGTCATTTTTTGGCTTTTCGGAAAGGTGCTTTGTCGTGGAGGAGAAGAAAAGCCTAAAGAAATTCCTCAGCACATCTTTTAAAAAATGTTACAAAAAAAAGACAATAACACTGAAGTATTTAGGTACTATTCATAGCGGAACTGGTTGCAGAGCTGGTCATTTCCATGCGTCTTTGTCATTTAAATATTCGTTTACACTATAATATTCCTTGCCTAACAATTGTGTCTTTACACGTTTTTTGAAAGTTTCTATTGGCAAGTCACATATTAATTTTGGGATTTTATTATATCTTCTTATTTATGTCTTCGAGGGAAGTGTGAAAAGGCTTTTACTAATCTTGTGGGATTGTTGTCTAGTAATTACTTATTCCTTGCAAAAGAAACCATACATTTACTCTATTTTTCACTTTTGTTAAAAAACCTAGCACAGCTGATTCAGCTACCTCACAGAGAATAGGGAAGCTATAATTAGGAATGTAAAATATGTACTTACTTAGTTATGCATGTAAGAAAATCAAAATGGCCAACTATTCTTGTTTTGACTTAAAACTAAAAATTAAGAATAACATAGTTGTTGAAAAAAATTGGTAAGTTTTTTTGTGAATTTTTTTAAAGATTTTATTCTACTACTTTGTAGTGTTTAAACAATTATTTATATCCATGCTGAATTAAGTTTTCTAATACCAAGGGTCTCTGCGCTATGCTGTTCTCTTGACATTATTCTGACTCATATTCAAAAAGACAGACAGACTTTATTGTATATTGATAAACTCAACCAATCCAAAACATATAAATAAAAGATTACAGTAGTAATATCAAGAGCTTTATTAATAAGATGCTGGAATGCAATAATACATTAAATGCATAGAATTCACATAAGGAACCCAGCCGTATAGAAAAATTTATCAGTACAATAAGTAAAATAAGTAAAACATAATTTGGCTATAAATTGTGCAGAGAGCACATTTGTATATTACATTATTATTAACAATACTAATATCCTTATGTTGATTAAACTTAAATAAACAAATTCATAAATTGTGAAATTTAAAGATAGGCTTATTGGCAGTTACATTGCATTATGTCATGGTACCGAACACTGGATTGTGTCTACAAATGCTGGGGCCATACTCCATGTAGGCTTGCTTGCTGTGACAAACTTGATAAAACTCAGGAGTGGATCCAAGCATACTCCCGCCAAACCATACAGCGTATCGCTGCATATTATGTGAAACTACCTGCACATCTATTGGTTTGGGAGTGATACGTCCTTCTGATAACATTGTAGAGAGCTTCAGTCTAGCATCAACCGTCCGTTTAATATCTCTCTGCAATCGCCTCCCAAAGTCCCGGAACATAGTTGACCCACCCGACAACACAATGTTTCCGTACAGACCTCTCCTCACATCAATAGGACAGGATTGAATTACTTCATCCACCATCTCATTTAAAGGTACAGTAAAATCTGCATTAGAAAACTCTGGGTGGAAGAAAATTTCAGGTCCCAAGAACCTTTCATACCCAACATCAACAGAGAAAGGATTTTTGGTTATAGCATTGATGCCCGCATACTTCTTCATCCACTTTCCAGGGTCAGAGTCGTACTTGGCAAACTCCTTTGCAATATCAGGGCAAATGTAGCTGTATCTCTCTTTAATGGCTTTGGCGGTTTCCAAGCTTTGCTCAGGTGGGATACCAACTTCACGTTCACGTAAAAGTGACTGTATGAATGACGTTATGTTCCTTCCTGCGATAGGGATGTGTTTGATACAGGAACCAATGACGTAGCCTTCCGCCACTGGTACTATATGGGTGACTCCATCGCCGCTATCGACTACAATGCCAGTGAAAGTGCGACCGGCCGACGTACGAGACTTCCATGACGCTGCGAGCGCTAAAACAGCTTGTACGGCTATGTACAGTCCTGGGACATTGAATGACTCAAACATTATCTCAGCGAGGTACTCACGGTTCTCGGGCGTGTTTAGCGGCGGCTCAGTTATCAAGAAGTGATGGTCTTCCGGCTCTGCCCGCAAATACTTGAAAATACACTGTTCGATGTAACGCTCCATTAGATCCCAGTCTTCGACTAATCCGTGCCGCACGGGATATTTCACCGCATACCCCGTCGCGTCGAAAGCCTCATCGCCGATGAAGAAATCCAAGTCTTCCACCGCCTTAGTCATACGCCTAGTACTCTGGTCACCGACTTTTGCCGTTTCCTTTATCGCTATGGCTGACGGGATGATAAACTGCGGTTCTTTATTACCGGCGAATCCCAACTTAGTATAACCAGTACCGACGTCAATCACACACGCAGGAAGATGATCGCCCATGTTTGGTAGATTTTGCTGGAGATCTCTTGTAAATATATAAATTACAGTAATACAATTTCAGCCGTTTTCCCTTTGGTAAATTTATCAAAAACAGCGAACGATTACGATATGTATGACACATACATACTTGACACTCTTGACAGTGCCATTTCACATTTGTCAATTCAATTTTGTCATGTAAGTCACAGACTACGTAGAGTAGTCATGTAACTCTAAATTGCCTATGGTCACCGTACCGCATAGAGTTATAAATCTATGATATACCATATAATATAAGAAATGCTATATTTTTTTATATTTAAAGATCAGGAATTTCAGGATTGGCAGGTCACTCACCTCCGTCGTGTTCTGGCTGAGGGCTTAACAGGATGACGATAGACCCTATCGTTTGTGGGTTATCTTCAAGAAATAAATATAGTCTTACAGCCATTCAGTTCCACGCACGAACATAGCTCCTAGCTACTGAATATATGTAAAAATGGTAGACGATGGGTAGACGTTAGGTGGATTATCCACAGAATCAAATGTTAAATTTTAATAGTTTTCCATCAAAAAGTCGATTTATATGAATATAGATAATTTGTCTGTTTTGGCTCTCAATGTATATTTTAAATACATATTACGCACTTTAAACAGGGAAAAAATAAACAAAAATAGAAGCATCCAATAATAATTTTATTGTGACCCAATTCTAACGCTATATTTACACAATTTACATTGCAGGGAATGTAACTTTTCTGTAGATAAAACCATTTAAAGCATAAAATACTATAACATATACATTAAGTTTTTTGACCCAGCTTATTAATAACTTTTAGGATGCAGATATTAATGAACACAATACAAAAATATCAAAAGTTATTGTTCTCAGCGAATTTACTTATTGACGTTCATGAGGTATTACAATTTTAAACAATATAATATAATATAATTGTTACTTAAACATACAAAAACCTTTTAGTTTTACAAATAGAAATTATTCATCTATGACATACTTCCAAGTGACCCTGAAAAATATTTGAAATCAAATTATTGAAATAAATTAATCAAATTATTGAACCAGTATTTAGACAGTAGAAAACAATAATCATTTTTTCATCATAATCAAAAAATCTAGAGAATGTTATAGTTAATAGAGTTGAGTATTTTTTTTTTACATTAGGAGCTTTCTAAAATTATGCTGTTAAAATAACAATAATTTAAATCGAGACACCAATATACTTTCCATAAACAGGGAAATTCAATCAAAAGATTCATTGAAATTGCTATTGTGACATTTCATTAAAGGGCTTATTACATTTTCCTTAATTTAGATACAATTTCAGATTAATTCGTTTTACATTGCTCTTGCATTACAATGTTTTATGCTGGTACCCACAATGTTGTTAGAGGGAATATTAACTTTACACACACAAAAACTCTCATTCCCTATTTTACTCCTTTTTAGGAACAACTTGCAAGGTCTGCTGGTTTAGTCAGTAATATTTAGCGTTTTATTATGAAGTATGGAAAATTAATCTTTGAATTTAGAAAATATAATAAGCTCTTAAGCAACAAAGCTAAGTATTTACTAATCTACCACAGACTAAGTTACAACACTACAACTCAATTTGGACAAAACTGACTTACTGCAATTAATATCTATTGTCTATTTCAAAGAGATTTAAAACATTAGATTAAATCAAATTATGTCTCACTTGATGGTACCAAGTAGATTTATTAGTTTTAATAAATTCATGTGTCAGTTATCTTTGTTTTATCTGTGGTATAATAATCCAGATTCCAGACAGAACTCACTCTTACATATTGTAACGTTCAGATGTAATTGTAATATATCTCGATTTAAATTTATACTAGTCACTTTTCATGTCTTACCGTACTCTGATTCATCCACAACCATATTATTACAATGAAGTTAATTACATAGATTTTATATAAAAAAATTAACTAAAACAGTAAAATATTAACTAGAGGAAGAAAGCGATCAAAAATAAAGGCGTTATTTAAGGCTGAGTTCTAGCACTGAGGCCCTCTATATAATCAAGCTGCGAATCAACTTTCTCCTGAGATACTTGCTTTATGCTTTTTTCTTCACCTATGAGGTTCATACCCATAGACCTATATGTTTTATAAACCATGGCGAATAAATAAAACGTGGCAGTATTTTAATGCTATGAAAAAAGAAAACATTAACTATGGATTCATATTTTCTCACTCATATTCAACATTAAATAATGTTCCTAATTAAGGTTTTACAAGTGTTACAAGGTTTACCCTCATAGGTGTAGCATAAAAAATATTACCTATGATATGATGATAAATAATAACAACTTAACATTAACATTGGATGTAAGTATAAAATTAATTTAATTAAAACAGTTATTAGTTATTCACTCACCAGAGCAACTGGACACATTGTATCATGACCATCACCAGTCAGTTGTGGATATAACAAACTTGGGATGCTTTTCCACCAGAGATGTACTATGTTACGTTGCTATGGATGCGTTTGATATCCACCAATCATATTCATTGGCGGAAATCAATCAATTTATTGAACCAATCATATTTATTGGATTTCACATCTTCACAGCATAGCTGCATAGCACATCTCTGGTGGAAAAGCACCCTTATGGACACATCTGTTTAAATTAGAAATGCTATTCAAAGGGATAACTTTTATAGATCTATAACAATACTGAACTGCAGTCTTTTTGAAATGGACTGTAAAGCCCCATTTTGGAAGCTAAAGATTTCCATGCTGGAAGATCTCAACACATTTGGTGGCACTATCAAATTTTCACTAGCATATTTGCCTAGAATTTGTTTACTTAGAGGAGATTTAAAAAACTATTCAATCTTGAATGGTGCTGTGGGAGATAAAATACATAAGATAAGATAAAGTGCATCTAAATATAGCTGGAAGGTTTCCAGAAGAATGCTTAGTGGTGGCCATTATACAATACTGCACTTTGAATAATTGATACCGTAATTTATTAATCCTTACTTACATAAAAATTATCAAAGGAGTCATCCAAGACTGCTTAAGACTTCCAATTGGCTATCAGTATCATATGGATCAGACTTAAACAAACATTATAAACACAACACATATCTATATATCTTACAATACAAAGTCTGCCTCTCACTGTTCCTTTTGCCAACATATCCTTGATTAGATTTCTCACCACATCGCATAATCAGAGTCGTCCATGTCAAAGATAGTGAAGAAACCGAGGATGGTCAAGTATACAACCAGATTTCCGGCCAGAGTCAGGTAACAAGCAGGCCATAGAATCTGAAACACCATGATTTATTTATGTTTAACTCAAGTTAATAAGGCAATAAATATTAATATTATTGTTAACTTAACCTATGAGCAGACAGGTCATTATCAATATAAAATAAAATAAATAAGATCAAAGAAGATATAAAAGATCACAGTCACATATAGACAACCATAAAACACAACAGTTAATTATTAGTAGGGTATTAATAATATAATGTAATATTAATGTTGTCGTGTCACAGCTGGGAGCTTGAGGAAGTTCTTTTTTCTCTTATTTTTTGGTGGGCAATGCATCATTAAAGGTTTGGATGTTACTGATATCCATGGTAAAGGTGACCACATGCCATAAGGTAGTTCGCCTGCTCATATTTCAGCATTGAACACAAAAAACCCAAACTTACCACATCAGATCGAGCCAGTACTATGGGCAATGCAAAAGTGCTGACAAGAATGCCCATCGTGATGAATATAGCCGTTTCCATACACGGAGAGTTGGTTCCACCAGTCGTGTCAGTGTGCCGTCTCGCTATCATGGTTGGTATGGGGCATAGAAGATAGAACAACACAACAAAGAAGGCATACCATGATCTGAAAAAAATACATTTAATATTAAGTAGTCACATAAGAAACGGAAAGTAGCAGTAGCTACGGAAACCGGTATAAAATATAATTGTCAATGCAACTGTGAGTAATTGTGTTCCTTTAAAACAATCTGACCATGTAATAAGGATAAATAATTCTCTATTCCACTTTACATATAGCCAGCAAATACCAAAATGCAAGCAAGCCCAAATGATACTAGAGGGTCATAGGCTGCCCATAGAAATCCATGACACCAAGGCATCACTTTCATTACTGGCTTTCCAACACTACATCCAAAATTCTTCTGTAACTGATTCCATAATCAAAATGATAGTCAGCCAGAAATCCTATTACCATGCAGATTTATACACTTCATACGAGTGAAAGGGAACATTACAATAATATTTTTTCTAGTGAAAGTCAAAGTCAAAATATTTTAACAATAATATATAAATATTTTTATTTAAATATTTTTGTAACTGTAGAACGCTATTCATTTTCTCTTTTGTTTCCCATATGCTAAGGTTGCCTGGAAGAGATCGCTTTTTAGTGATAAGGCCGCCTTTTGTATGCCACATTATTTTTTAAGTATTTCTACTTGTTTGTTAATTTGGTGTAAAAATAAAGTGTATTTGTATTGTATATTTTATTCATATAGGTATCACTGATGCACTGATACGTGCATAAGCACGTCATTTTTTAACTTTTCGGAAAGGTGCTTTGTCATGGAGGAGAAGAAAAGCCTGAAAAAACTCCTCAGCACATCTTTAAAAAAAAATATTACATCTATCTTTATCTATCTACAATTTAGTGCATTCTACTACACTACACCAGTATCACACCCAAAGATTTGCATGACCTTTTTCTACATTGTTACCACCAAAAAGGTTATACCTTGAATCTCCATTCTCACTAAGCATGTAAAAATACACAAAATCAATTAGTTATCATAAATATTATTAAGAATTGGTTATCATACACATTGACAATATGCAAAACAACTTTTTTATCTTTGTACAGTAAAATGTAAATAAGGCAATAAACTGCCAAAATGATAAGTAAGATAATAAATTCAACTACTGAAACATTAAATAACTAAGGAGAAAGAAGAAAAATAGGCAAAAACTAATAATTCTTGACAAAAAATAACCAACTTCAAAATCAGGGAAAACTCAAATTTAAGTGGGACCACATGACAAGCACCAGCTTTCGATCAAAATCGGTTCAACAATTCAAAAGTTCTGACGTAACATAAAAAAGAATTACAGTCAAATTGAATACCTCCTTTTTTGAAGTTAGTTAAAAATGGCGCCCAACATTGATAAGATTTTTGTTGTCCTGGTTTCTATGGAAGTTTTGGGTTTTGAAACTTGCAAAGTAATTTTAATTTATGTTTTTCAGAGAAATTGAAATGCTCCATATAAAAAAGTAAATAGGTATTTGTTATCTAAATCTCACAAACAGAAATTACAAGGGTTTTATAAGCCTTCTCTTATGTGTTCACTAGCAGATTACTCCAAAACTTACAGCTTTTTTTAGCTTGAATCTTAAGATTCATAATTTTTTACAGTAACTATACAATAAATCATAGGATAATATCACTCTCAACATCAACACAGAATTTATAGAAATAGTGTTTAAATTAGAATTTTTATTCTCCAAAGTCCTACAATTCACACATTATTGTGATACATATGTACTTACTTGTATATAGCACAGGCCAAAATAACAAATGTCATTCCAATTGACCCAGCAAAAGCCAGGGACACCAAGCTGAAAAATTTTAAAAATATTATAAGCATTAGATAACAAGTCATGATTTGTATTAAATAGATACATTAAACGTAAAGATTGTGTATGTTTTTATGTATGTAATATTGTTAATACCACAGTAAAATTTTGACCAATTCATCCATCAAAATAAAAATTCACAGTAAAAATCTAGTTGGCTCCAGGAGTTTTAAATACCTAATAAAACAATGTGAAAATTCAGATTAAATATAAATACAATCTGTATAACAAATACAATCTATTTTAAATATATATAAAACACAAAAAATGTTTGTATGGATGTCCTTTATATAGACTTTGAAACCATCCGACTGATATACCCCAAAATGTTTTCATGTGAAAAGCAATAATGTGAAGATTTTATGAGGCCACTAAAACAATGCATTAGGCAAATTTTAGACTTTTCCCATTCAAAATTTTTTGCATAATAGCACACACCGGGCATCCACTTGTTTAATATAAATAAAGAATGCTTTTTTTTAATAGTCTGAAAAATACGAAGAGTTATATCTTATTTAAATATGTTATTTATTTTCCTATTCTTTTCCTTACCAATTATTTTCATGTTAGGCGACTTACTTTACGATATAGATAGATGGAATATAATAAGAAATAACAAATGAATTAAGTATGTAATGTTGATTATAATTTTAGAGCTATTTTTAGTAAGCATCAACCAGAAAGTTTCTTATATACACTCCAATATTAAATATAGAGCAATATCTAATGTTAAGGCACATGAGCCATACCATAGAGCATAAAATTTGTGTTTAAGATTTGAATATTTGTAGTGGCAGTAGTTTCTACTTCTAAAGCTTTATGTTGCACCAAAATAAATAATGATTCTCTAAATAAAAAGAGGTGATTAGGTGGTTTTAAAAATGCAATGGACACACCACACTCATCCTTAATTAGGGTAAAATCTTTTCTATTAACAGATTGCAATGATGTAGATACATCAGAATACTGTGACTATTGACTATTGACTATTGCATTCAAAGCCAGTAAGCAACACGCCACACTTCACTTCAATTCACTTTGTCTTCTCCTTTTTTGACAACTCAATTTTATTTAGTATCCATTCCAGGACAACTATCTGCTGTTGCGATTATTGTATACGAACCCAAACTTACCCTTTATTCCAGGTAGGTTACATGAAAAAAAAAGAAGTTTAGATTAAATCAACAATATAATATCAAAATTGTTTGTAAATAACACACTGTAATGATGTGAGTCACCAATTTATCCAATGACTTCAGACTTGCACTAAAAACTGATGTCTCAAAATAGGTTTATTAAGTTCACCGTACCTTTAATTCCAGCCATGGCAAATTTTTATTATCACACTTTTAATATTTTCTGTTCTTATTGCTAAATCTTCAATAATTATTTATACTACCTAGCTTTTCTTGACTTTTTGTGAAATCGTAAAAAATAATGAAAATGGAATGCAAATGCAAAGCAAACGACAGACTAAAATTACCTAGATAAAGATTAGAGACAAATGCAAACCACAGATTGTTATATAAGGACACATGCTGAACTCTATGCTGCAGACCAAGAACTTTATTTACATCTGGACGGCAAGCTTCGAAGTGATGAATTCTGAAGACGGATCACGTGACGTTGGATGAATATCTGCTGATATTGGCAGAGAAGAATTAATAGTACATAATCTATATCTAATATAATATTATAAAGAGGAAAGATTTGATTGTTTATTTGCATTGAATAGGCTCCAAAACTACCGAACGGATTTGAAAAATTATTTCGCTCTTGGGAAGCTACACTACCCCCGGGTGACATAGGCTATATTGTAATTATATATATTTTTACTATTTTTCCCGAAGCGAAGCGGGGGCGATTTCTTAGTATAATAATTATAATAGTACTGTACAGAAGACGCACTCCGCAAAATCATTTAAATAAATAGCGACTCTAGTTCAGACGCAGTAAATCTAAAGTAAAGCTAATCAAAAACACATAATGAGTTGCCTTCCTTTCTAACGCTATCTCGTAATTATCCTCTCTGGCAATGTCAGGGTTGTCTTTTTTGAAAGAATAAAATTAATCTGAATGTTTGATTCTTTGTTTGTTTGAAAAAAAGTTTATAGTTACCAGTTATATGCCCATGCTATTTTTGTGAAGAAATGACTTTTCAAATAAATCTAGGCTAAGTAAGTAGTAGGTATTTACTTAGTAGTATGTAGATCGAAAAACTATTTTATTTGACAATGTCTGTATAGGTACTTTAACCTGAAAAGATGGCCATACGGTATTATGTTGGTATTTATTAATACCTTGTCTATGAGACAAATATTGTTTCGTAGGTTTTTAAGCAGGGATGGGTATCAAAATTATCTGGAATGATAAACAACAAACAACGTGAGATTCGGATCCTCGTTACTTTTTGGGTAGCGGAATGCGATACAATATGCTTTCGCCTTCATTTTAGTTACTATCGTTTTGCACGACGCAGCGCGTTGTATCGAATCGAACTAATGTGTTACAACATGTGTGATGACGTCATGTGTGATAGATTACGAATTTGTGACAGCCCTTAAGAATTTTCTGAATAAGCATGGAACGTCGAACGTAGCATGTACTTGCAACCTCACAGCCAAAATGCGGAGTACGCCAGGCCTGCCATTGGTGGAAGTTGCACACCAACAACCGACACCCTACAAGTGGCTACGAGTCATATGGTCAATGTCTATCATATAAAAAGGTATTGTTATGTTCATCCAATATCATGTGATTCGTCTAAGGTACCTTCTTAGGTCTCCACTTAGTGTATAAACTTCTTGGTTTTCTGTCTGCATAAAGTACTCTATGTAGTCTCATAGTCTGTGAAGTGCAGGAGTGCAGGTAATGACTGTATAGCCTGTGTCTGAAACTTTTGTCTATGGTGCAGTTCAAATGAAAACAAATTAGTTTCATTCATTATTTGAAAAGCATAAAAACTTCAGGTATTAAATACGAAAAATTTATTAAGAATTAATTTAATTTTAAAATAATGGATGATGATGCAGAAACCTATAAGTTGTGGCGTATTCGAAAAACAGTTATGCAGGTTGGTGTTTTTAGGTTATGTTAAACTTACACATTCGTGTTGTTATTTGCTTAGTATGCCTCCTAACTGCTGTTATCTTCTCTACTCTTATCCCATTTTGAAAGACAAAGTCAATTATCAATAAAGACACTATGTTTTGCTATGTTATTTTCAGTTATGCCATGACAGAGGATATCTCGTAACCCAGGATGAATTGGATCAGACTCTGGATCAATTTAAGGAACAGTTTGGTGACAAACCAAGGTAGGTAACCTACTGTGACTTAAGTTTATGTAAACTGTTAAATGTAACTGTTAAATCAAACATAAGAGGTTCCTACAAGATATATTTTGTGGCCCAACAATGAAGCACTTACCCAAGTATAATCTAGTTGTTTCTGAAACATGTCTATCAATAATGTTCTTCTTTATCTTTTCGTCTAGAACCTCCATCTTCTAGTTTCTGTGTAATAAGTTATTATTAATAATAACTAAGAGAATATAACAGTAATTTAGATGCAGGCCACAAACACGATTCCAATTAATTGGATTCTTTGAAAAGGAAGACGTATCAAGAAACACTTGACATGTTGTTTAATGATTTTATTTATGTCACTGTCATTAATTTATATTTGTCTTATCTTTTGAATGAAGTAGGCTATACAATTAAACCTCCTCTACAAAAAAACACAAAATACATTTTTGAAACATTTTATTTTCACAATGTAATTAAACTAACAGCACACTAAGATGGCTATATTGAATATTGATATTAACAATAGTAACATTTAAAATTGTTCATTGTCGAACATCACTATTGTAAGTATCAAATCATGTAGCATTCTATCTGCTGCATTCAGAGTCACTTAACGGTTACTTTAATCACTAAAGAGTAAAGAATAGTAAACAATTCAACTGTATCGCGTGGCATAGACGACACATATAAACACATCACGATAACACCCATGACCCAAGTACAATTATCTGTCACACAAATACCTGCTCCAGTCGGGAATCAAACCCAGGACCCTTCGCTTTGCAGGCAGGGTCACTACCAACTAGGCTACAAGTGGTACATGTGTATAATTTTTTTTTCTTTTATAGTGAGAAGCATCCTGCAAGGAGTGACTTGATAGTTCTGGTGGCTCACAATGATGACCCTACAGATCAGATGTTTGTCTTCTTTCCCGATGAACCCAAAATCGGTATAAAAACTATCAAGACTTACTGTACCAGGATGCAAGAGGAAAATATTCATAGAGCTATTGTTGTTGTTCAAGCAGGTATGTAATAAGGACAAAATAGTTCAATAAATATATTTACACTTGGGGAGTAGTTGAATTTGTGAGAATAATTACATAAGGTTTCAGACATAATGTCCTTTATTTGTTTTATAAAAAAGAATCTTCCATTAGTGGCCAACATGTTTTATTTTTGTAGAAGAAAAGATCTGTAGACCAAACCATTTTTAAATTTTACAAAAATAAATTCGTTGTATTTTT
The DNA here is from genome assembly GCA_963932265.1 of Thymelicus lineola. Taxonomy (NCBI): domain Eukaryota; kingdom Metazoa; phylum Arthropoda; class Insecta; order Lepidoptera; family Hesperiidae; genus Thymelicus; species Thymelicus lineola. The sequence continues at coordinate 7,159,023 of OZ010700.1, read as the reverse complement.
CAGGTATGACGCCGTCAGCGAAGCAATCCTTAGTGGACATGGCTCCTAAATACATTTTGGAACAGTTCTTGGAATCGGAGCTCCTCATTAATATAACTGAGCATGAACTGGTACCGGAACACATAGTCCTTACTCCCGATGAAAAGCAAGAGTTGTTAGCAAGATAGTATCCTTTTTCACATTGATGTAACATAGTAACTGTTATTTAATTTTACCAATACACATTTTTTTATAGGACGTATAGGTAGTAAAAGTGGGCTCTACATTTGTATATATAAAAGGCAAAAGTGATTAACTGATGTATCAACACACAGGCCAAACCCTTAGGGCTAGAAATTTAAAATTTCGCACACGTATTCCTCCTAAGAAGTAGACATACATTAAAGTTTTTTCAAAACACCCCAAGGGACTAAAGTAGGGGATAAATATGATAAGCATAATTTCCGCGTGCGTAGCTACAGGCAACAGCTAGTAAAATACTAAAGGAAAACCAATATGAAAATGAAGGATGGTTTGTTTCCCGATAAATAAAATTGACGAGGCTTTCGCTACAGATTTTCTTATGAAATTAATTGGCTCTGATTGACCCAATTTAATATGGTACTCATGCATGTTGGGATGGTTTTTACTAGCATGGCTGGCTGCAACTCCTTTCTAAAATAGACCATGAAAAATGTTTTACGTGTTTCGGTCGCAATGTTAGAGAGCCAGAAGAAATAACACGGCTCCATCCCTTATTTATTTATTTATTTATGTATACTTTATTGACCACAATATAAAATATTGAAGTACAAATGGCGAGCTTAATGCTATTGCATTCTCTACCAGCTAACCATTAGGCCAAACAGAAAAACCCGATGAGCGGTATATAAAAAAAAGGATATATAATAATATAATACATTTAGCAGAAGGAGGTATTCTATGATGTGAACTCAGATCATCTCTGCAAACCATGTATGTATCAAAGTACTATGAACATGGATCTCTCTCTGTGGGCGTAATTATATGTCAGGACTGCCAGGATACTAAATAAAACACACAATTCGACAGGCACAAGGATACTATTCGTTTATTGCCTGATAACACCCGATTTTATCAATTCAACGTTATTTAGTTGTTTACTTTGATTCGCGATACTCTCAATCTGTCTGTCTTCTTGACAGTTCCCTTTTTCTTAATTTCAACGATTATTACGAACTTATTTTAGACTGCACCGATACGGCCATACTGACAAGACACACGTCCTCGTGTGTAAATGGTATTAAATCGCGTCAAACAAACGTTACATAAACAAGGATCTCCAAGAGCAATTACGAATTTGGAATAATTATCCTGAGCCACGTACCATAGTCGTTAACTTCAATTATCAAAAGCAATAACAAACATTCTCAATGATCTCGAGTAAGTCCTTCAATCTCCACGGCTTTCAAAGCCAACCAGCAATCTCCGTTGCTACCATACACATATCATACCAGAGCAAAACACGAATCGCACTTCGATCGTAATTGCCACTGGCGCTACAAAGTTACTGACTCGAGTTCCCATCTTATCTTGTTCATCAGCAAAATCATTATTTATTTATTTATTTATTTTATTTTTACTTATTTATTTTACTTTACTGCCAAAGGTTACAACAAAGCTCTTTGTTGCCCGAAATCCCGCAAAAATAGCATCAGTTCATTTTTTAGCATTACCACTGCTTCGCAATGTGTTCTCGTTATGGAGAAGAAGCAGCGCAAGAAACTCCATAACAACACTTTTTTTTATTACGGAACTACCAAATTATTATTTGCACGATTTTAAAGTCTTTACGTCTCGCGTCGATCGTTTGGTCGTCGTGGCGTCGTCACCGAATCTAAGAATCTCGTCCGTTCCTCTCACTGTTGCGGCCATCGCTGACGACTCACACGTCCTCGTGTGATCATTCTGTAAAGACAAAATCAGCACAGTATTTCGTTCGGCTATTCTGACTTCATGAAGTGAGGGAAGTGTATGTGTGTGTATGTTTTGTATGTGCTCGTAATCCCCGATAAAATTTCACAACTTCCATATCAACTATATTCAATAAACTCAATCATTCCTCAATAAATTAACGGAAGGGCGTTTAACCCTCTCGTCTCCGTATTATACTGCTCTACTTTCATTTTAAAGATAAACCACAATTACCATAACATCAAATTATAACGTCAAAATCACCTTCAAGATTATTTTAAACCGCTCTTATTAACCAGAATTAAGATACTTTTTGTTATTGTCTAACCAGTATTTACACAGTTTAAGCAATATCCAACCTAGATTTGTACACTTAATGTCACAGTTCAACATACAGAAAAATGGCTGAAGGTTGATCATCATCATCAAATTATTTTTGAATCAACAAATTAATCACTTTGCTTGGTACACTTATATCACTGATTTCTCTTGGATCCACATACATGCTCACTCGAGCGTTCTCACACGGGACACGCCTTTTTTTTTGCGTTCCCAACCCATGTGTCACTAAGCATTGTGTTGGCCCAACTGCCTCAACACCATCATGCGAAATACTGCATTGATCTCTACTTTAACAGTTTGACCTTCAGACAATTTAAACAGTCACGGCTGTTACAGATAAAGAGCACTTATTAAGCCAAGCTTAATACGAAATCAACTAAGCATACTGGTTAAACAATTTATCTCATAACATAACAAGTTAGAACCCTACATATGACTCATTAGTTAATAAAAAGAAAGATACAAAGCTTAACGTCGTATCAACAACTCATCTCGTCATCATACCAACAAATCCTGTTTCAACATTTTGCCTTTTTAGAATTTAAGAAACGGCACCGATCATTAGCGAGAAAGTAAGAAACACAATGATTTGAAATGGATTTTTGAATTTAGGATCCAACCTGATTTTACTGCATTCATTATATCTTATCACATTTATTCTAATGCTAATTTGATAATATCCCAATTTTATTTGTAGTAGTTACGAATCTAATATTATATTCAAATTCAACTCTCTTGAAATGAGTAAGTCTGTAGAAGAGTGGTCTGTAGTCAACACGACAGGAGAATGACATTTCATTTATTTTTCATCTTAATTGTGGTCAGTTGTCACTTCGACAGATTTTAATACTTACGTCAAAACATGTGACATATCAAATCATAGGGATGGCAATTTTATAATAACCCAATCTCTATCAAAATATTGTCACAAAACATGAAATGAAATAATGTTACTATTTAAATATGCAGTTACTGTTACTCATGAAGATATTAAGTTATCATTCAGCTTTACTTTGCTATACTTTGCAACAATCTGCAATCATACACGCGATCATTGAAGTTCGCAGTAAAAGCGCTAAAGGGTTTCAACTACGTAGGAAACGCCAATGTTATATTCAAAGATTTTACATGCCCATCTTAACACGTATGAAAAACAGAATGTAGTAAAGGACAAGTTTCATGCTAGAGTGACCATGACCATTTAGTCTCTTGTGAATATCTCTTAATACGTAGCAGCACGGGTAGGTTGATCTTTCTGTTGCGCAGGTTGCACTACATTTATTGGTGTTGTGAACCAGAAGAATACCATGTTACAATTGTATCTTTCACCAACCCTAACAAAGTTCTCTTTACTTAATTAATGAGTATTCGGTACTGAAATAAATAAAATATTAACGACTGAAAGCTTTATGCCAATCCTGTAGGGGCTCGACCATGCATGTCAGTAATCAGCGCGAGACAGCGCTCACAACAGCGCCGGCAGGAGCATCAACAACCCGTTGCAATTTGAAAGAAACCAGCCTCGCTCCACACTTGCAGCAAATAGCTACACAGATTCAAATCTCGCCGTTTTTCCTTAGCTGAAACATTTAAGATAGGTTACTCTTAGTTTCATGATATCAAGCATCATATTCACTGCGACTACTTATCTTGCATTCCTTTTGTGGAAAACCTGAAACCAAACGCTCATTTCCATTTATTTCTCGGATTTTAGTCCTAAGTACCAATGTGCCAACATGTTTTTTAGATAAAGCCCAACTTTGTAACCACACTCCATGATCTCATCATCTCCGTTATGTTTGATTTGCTATCACACTCCATGATCTCATCATCTCCTTTATGTTTGATTGATTTTATATCGTTTCTCTATGTAAAATTTTCCTTCAAGCTTATTTCAAATGTCATACAAACTGTATTGTTCTTCATTTATTTTCCAATTTGTGGGCAGGTTTGTTCCATCACTTCTGATTTAGCAGAAGGAGGTATTCTATGATGTGAACTCAGATCATCTCTGCAAACCATGTATCAAAGTACTATGAACATGGATCTCTCTCTGTGGGCGTAATTATATGTCAGGACTGCCAGGATACTAAATAAAACACACAATTCGACAGGCACAAGGATACTATTCGTTTATTGCCTGATAACACCCGATTTTATCAATTCAACGTTATTTAGTTGTTTACTTTGATTCGCGATACTCTCAATCTGTCTGTCTTCTTGACAGTTCCCTTTTTCTTAATTTCAACGATTATTACGAACTTATTTTAGACTGCACCGATATACATATATATTAACATATTAGAATAAATACATATATACAGATAATATTAGAATAAATACATATATACAGATACATAAAAAATATATTTATATAAATAAATAATATAATAAATAATACACGAATATAAATGATGACACTAAGTTAAGAACGACGTTCTAGCAGGTAAGCCTGTAACCTTCTTTTGAATGCGAATTTACTATCCCTTCTGTTATGGCTGGCATCAGTGGTGTTTGGTTTAAGTGATGTTGATGTTGTAGTCACTTACTTTGTTCGTCTGCTTTTTTTTCGTCTATTTCCATAAAAAAAACTGGTCTGTTAAAATTATCAAAACACAAGATGCTGGAATGATTTTTCTTAACAAAACCACAGTAAATTAAAGGAAAACATGTTGATGAGGATACAAGCTGGGGATCCTGTTGCTAGATATTTTGGTCTGAAGAGAGGACAAGTAAGTTTATTAGTGCAATAATATTTCTTTTACACTATAGATATCGTGACATAAATAGCGCTGTAAAAACTTAATGTCTTATGTGTTTCGACTACGGTGTTGATGTGTAATGTATAGGGAAATTAAATAAAAATAAATAAATAACGTAGCACACTCATAGGTACAATAGCATTCCCTATGTTGTTGGTGCTGTTGGAAACACACAAGACCCAGACCAAGAAAATGAATTCAAACTCTGGTGGCTCATCTGCTATTTTGTCGACTATTACATAAAAAAAGAAATTTCTACACTTCCTTTCCTTCAGACTTAAATGTCTTTTTTTAATTATTTAATTTTTCACAGGTCGTGAAAATCATACGGTCGTCAGAAACTGCAGGAAGATATATTTCATACCGATTAGTTTGTTAATTAGGATTAGGCTAAAATAAATTCCATTTTATAAGTTAATTTAATATTTTGTTTTAATTTAGCACTTAATTAAAACCCATACCACCAATGTATAGATAATTAATATTATGACCTTTTGCCCGGCATGTGTGTGCCATAGAAGTGATACATTGAACGTATATTCAATTAGTATGCCCGAAAGCTTTTTTAGCACAATGCCTCACAATCAAACTAAAGATGCATGCTACCGAATCAATACAGCGACATAAAAGCAGTGCCAAATTTATATTTTTTGCCGCCGCCCCATGTGCCTTACTTTCTAAAATAATAATTTTCCATTAATAGTAAGGAAGGCACTGAATTAGTCACTAAGAAAGTGAGAAAAAAAAAACAAGAATTACAAGTTTTTACGGCACTTTTTAATAGTAAAATCATCTATAGTACCTATCATCTGAAATCTGCCGCCCCTAGGCCGCGGCCTATACGGCCTATTGAAATCCGGGACTGCATAAAAATATACAAACCTTTAACATCCATATTACGTCGATGCTGGTTAAAAATAATAATTTATTAGATCAATTTTATTACGAGAAAAATATTATTTCGTCACTGGATCAATGATCGTTAATCGTCACTGGAAAGGCAGTAATACTAAGCTAAGACGCCTCTTGGCGTGTTAGTATTATTGCCTTTCCAGTGACGATTTGAAAGGATAAATACCTTCTACTCAATAAAATAAATTTCTGTAAGTTATCAATATAAAAGTCATTAAAAATTATAATATTCATGTTGTTAATTTTTTTATGTCTATCTTTAAGGACCTATAAGTCCAGAGAAATCGAAACCTTTTATGTGAATAATTAACCGTTAGATTTTATATGCAAATAAATCAAGAAGCTCATTCTTATCACAAAGCGAATTGAAGTGTGGAAATTAAATGAAATTCTCGAACACTTCGAAAGTCAATCTGCGTCCTACGCCATCGTCGCTATCGCTTTATCGTTTGCCTACCGTGAGTGGTCTCAGGAGAAGTAGCTGCAAGAAACTACTGAGGAGCTTTTTTCGTAATAATTCGATTTGACGTAATTGGGATAGTGGCAATATAATTCGCAGTACCTACAGATTACTGATGAGTATTTAAATGACATCAGTTTTTTCATATTAAATATTGCCATAAGTAGTATTAAGTGCTGTCTGTAACTGAGAGTAGGAAAAAATAACCCCGGTAGTTTCCTGTCGCTTTTCCCGGGACCACTTACGGTAGGGATTTGTTAAAGCGATGGCGTTGAGTGACCTAAGAAAAGCATTTGTAACACACCTACTTCGAATAAAACTTATTTATTTCATTTCAATGGGAAAAAAAGGTAAATACTTACCTACTTACAGTCCGTTTTTTAGACCAGTCTTATTTGGGAAAAACTTTATTTTTTAAATAATTAAGTGTAAACATAATTATAATACTTTGACTGTCTTTAAATTCTTTTCATTTTGTGCAGCCTTATTTTTAAATAATAATTACGGTAAAAAGACCCTGTAAGATTTGGTAACTATCTAATTTAAAGTAAATCCATCGTGGATTCGGGGTGTAAAAAGATTCATCCATCCTGGTGGCCAAGCCAAACTTCTCTCCTCCTCGTGTTGGTCTTCTGAATAAAGAACAGGCTATGGAACCAGGACCTTTTGGAAGTCACTGGGCCCTATACCACCCAGGCTTAATTCGACGGTAGTTTATAGTGACGGTAGACGGTAGATTTCCGTGCTTCGGAAGGCATGTAACATGTAAAGTCAGTTTTTAAGCCATGTTGGAGGAATGAAAACTTCCGACACTTTGGTTGGCCACTAACACCACCAATTCGCATTGGGTCATTGTAGTTGAGTATGCTCTTGAGTCTAGGCATAAGGAGGGACCCAGTAGGCAGTGTAGGGTTACCAGATGGTCGGGATTAGGGTTGCCAGATGGTCGGGATTCGTCTGGATTATCCCGACATTTGACATGATGTCCAGAGTCCCGACAATTCACTTGATTCAACAGAACTCGTTTGCAGCCGCACGCGCTCTAACCGTTTTTTTTCGTTGTCAGCTCATTTGCCGGCTATTTCCAAAAAAAATTTTGTCCCGACAAATCCCGACTTTTTTAAGTTTCGCTCAGATATTTCAGTTTTGCCATCTAGCAACCCTTGTAGACAGTAGTGAGCAATTAATGGGTTGAAGTCAGCCAGCCAGTAACAGCTCTTGTCTCTAATCATCCTTCTAAATTAAACAAACAGCTGTTTACGTTTCTGTTCCAACTCTCAGACAGCTAGTTATAATTTGGTGGTTCCGTTTTCGTTAATTGGCCATAAAACCCTAAAAAGCCTGTAAATTGTAAATAGTGTAGTTTCTTTTAAAATTCTCATTTTATTTTAACCTTCATTCATCCATTTTTAGTTAAAATCAGAGCATCTATATTTCAACATACAATAAAATTCAAAGGTCAAAGAACAGCTTTCGTAACATGTGTTAAGGCTAACAGCTCGCTTACAACTATTATAACATCAATGTTTGATCCGCATTTCATCTCGATCGAGTATAACTAATCTCTCGGCTGTAACTACGGTCACCGTTATGACGACCGCGCCTCATCAGCAATTACACCTCCGTGTAAAGAAATGGGTAACTTTTGTAAAACACTATAATAGTAACGCAACTAAAGCACGCGAATGGTTCCAAAGTCATTTATTGGGCTGCATGTAGACTGATATTGGTATTGCCTTTTAAATCATTTATCTCATCATTCTCATCAAATCATAAATGTGAAATGAGAGCCAAGTAAAAAAAAAGAATTAAGATCTAAATTAGTGCCAAGTTCTGTGTAATGTTCACTTTTTTATAATAACTTTGGCTGGACATGCTGCCGCGTGTCTAGATTTTCCAATACGGTTAATGCTTAATGCCCTCAAGAACGCATCCTTCACGTTCCTTCATCAATTTTGTGTCTATCTTTGAAGATAGTAACTTTCAATTTTGCTAAAAAATTTAAGTTATGCTGCTTTATCATTTAGCCAGGTGGACAGAAAAACCCGTTAGGAATTTCCATATCATTTCAAAAACTTGTGCCTATTGGCAGTACTATTGTACTAACATAGATAAAACCAATTATTATCTCATTGGGCACAAGTCTCCTAGAATGAAAATATCTAAATGTTATCGCAAAAATAGTTACTTCCAACCACCCATGTGCATAAATCTTTAGCGCAAGCATGCGACTGCGCGCAACGTCTTCATACGTCGCACGCGCATCATACTTTGCGCACGTCGCGAATTATTGCACCAGTGCCACTTTCAGTCGCGAATTTACATTACGTTCAATGATCATGTTGTCGGTTTTTTGTTTGTTTCCGGACTGTTGTGCAACTCGGAGTAATTAATTTACAATGTTTGTTTCCTTTAAACCGGTCGAATTTTGAACTGTGAAAATAGAACTTTTGATCCTAAATAGTGAATTTTTCTATTTTTAGGATTCTTAAAGACTCTTTTCAATAAAACTATCGTTGATATTTAATAACATTTAATTGTGTGCATGTTTATTGAAAAATATGTGACTTCTCGACCTGTATTGCTTACAAGCGAGTGTGTATGAAATTGGTAAGTAAATTATCATGTTACTTATATACTAATAAATATCTTCAACGCCTATAGCGCAGTGGTATATGTTGATGGAAAGTGATTGGCAAATTAAGCAAAGTTTATGTAGGTAGCTGCGGAAGTGAATTGATATTGCTGAAGCACAACTGAAAGAACGTTTCTGTGCTTACAGGGCACGTAAAGTAGTCTGCTATGGTTGTTAAATAGGAGTAGGTATTAACAAAGGTGTATTGACATTAGTGGCTTATTTTAAATGGCTTTATGACATGACACTGGTCACGATCATGATAATTCGCACCCTCAATGGAAAAAAGGCATAAGATAAAAATTGCAATTTTACAGGAGAGCAAAATAACTTAAAATATCAGTAAGAAGTCAAAGGTATTTACATTACTATTTCTTGCACAAAATCGTCAAGATTAATGATAAAAATTTGAAAAAAAATTGAGCATATGCAGCTTTTGTCCCTCTTTCCAATGATATCTATAACTAAAATTCAAAGTAACACGACTTATGTTTTTTTCCACTGAGGGTGCGATATCTGTATGGTCTGGCTGATGATATCTTACGATTAAACATAGGACTGGAATAATGTGGTGGAGTATTTATATCTCAGGCCTCGACTTCTTGCGGCTCAAATGTGAGATTTGTAGTTTGTAGATGTCATTATTAATAGGTGCTACCTCTCCGCCTTTTGTTTAACCTGCCTGTTGGTGTCCTCCGAATATTATGCATGAAATTGTGCAATTATTGACGAACCAAGCCAACTACCGAATGGCATCAATCGATTGTTTATAATACAGTCAAGCTATTGCTCTTTGCTGATAGAGCTTTGCGTTTCAAATACCTACGTGCTACGTGCTAAGAGCTAAGAGTGTCTAAGTAGGTAAGTATAATGAAGCTTCGATAAAAATTCGGATTACCCGCGAAAGGCTGAAACTGAAAGCTGCTACAGACTACTGTGTGTATTTATTATTTTATGTAATATGTAATATACGTTATTGTACCTACAAAAAATTAAGCATTTATTTATTCAGTTTTATTAAAGTTAGGGTTTTACATTTATTAGGTAAGTATGACACCGAATTCCAAGGGACAATTGAACATAAAATTGTTATCATCTACAGAAATTCTTTGTAAGTTCACTTAAGTTTTACTGGAAATATTTACCTTACATGAAAGTTAATTATTGCCTGCTAACAACACGTATTGAAAATTCATCACCTACCTTCCTGTGTGTCGCGGGCCGGTCACGAAATTCGAGTTAGAAAGTTGGAAATTCGTGATGATACCGCTTAGCATTGGTTTAAATATTAAAATCAGACCGGTTCATGTAGGCATTATTAAGCGTTTGTCAGTATCGAAAACACTATCCAACTTGTGGAATTTGTGTGAAATCGGTTCCGTATCTAATATACCTACTTTAAATATTTTGAAATTTATCTTGTCTGTAACGGGGACTGGCCTGAGTTCTTTTTGTTTTAGTAGTAATATAGGTACCTAGAATACCTACCTAGAGTACCTACCTATTTTAATTATGCATTTATAGGGCATTTGCACATGCATTTAGCGCTCATAGCCCGACTTGTGACAAATTGTAGGTAACTATTGTAAGTGATATACCGAGTTATGAAATTTCAGGCCAAGCGTGGTCAGTTGTTGAGTATTGAGCCGTCAATGCAGATGACATAATAAGGGAGTCAAGACAAAAGTCTTCTCTTTTAACATCATAAGAAATTCTGTTATGAGATGGCCTGTAAACTCTTTGACCCTTTCTACAAATTAGGTGTACCACCGACTCTCACCAGCCAGCCGCCTATATTATATTGTCTATAGAGCAGAATACTAGAGTATGCTCTAGACAGGCCTCCCCAATTACGGTTTAGATGTTTGCAAACGCTTCCCGACCAGGGGGACCTGAAGAAAACAGCGGAGATCCGCTGGATTCAGAAGGCTCAGAACCGATCAGTGTCGCAAATTGATTGTTTCTTCATTGGTATCAAGTTTTGAACATTTCAACGCAGTACCCTAAAACACATCTCTTATTATATTTGCATTTAGGACGTAGCTGTTTTGATATTCCGAATAAATCACCAATTAATTTTAAACCGTATACATACCTAAACCTATGTAAACGTAGATATCATACTTTATTAAATAGGTATTATTAAGGGCCACATAATATACGACTACATTTTAATTTTAACCGCAACAGCGTCACAGAATAATTGAAGTCTATGAGAATATTAAATTAACCAGATGTTCTTAGAAAAAGGGTCGAGCTTAGGTTTATGGTTTTTTAACCTTTACGTTATGTTTATGCTAAATAGTTAGATTAATTGCTTGTATGTACATATGACGGTATATGTATGTATTTATGTATGTATGTATGTATTTTAGTGTAAAATAAAGTGTTTCTTTCTTTCTTTCTTTCTTTCTATGACGGTCCAAGTTCTTATTGACATTAAAGATCTTTGCGCTTTTGCTAGAGAACTTCTGACTTGGGTAAATCGATCATTTAATTTTATGTTTAGTGGTAATTTAGTGTTGATTATCGAACGTTATTCCCTTGAAGTCGGTTATTTATTTTTTGTATTTTTTTATTAGATCGCTGGACTCTGTTTATCCAGCTCAGTGCCATTGCTGTTCATGCTAGCGTGAGAGAGGTATCTGGTCCTTCTTTAATCACCCATGAAAAGCTTTTATGTGGTTCGGACAGATCACCCCCAATAGATACCGCATACAAGGCAACTGACGCGCGCCAACACGTACGTGCATTTGCATGTTCACGACATTAATTTCGACCAATACTGACTCATCAAGTTCAAGTATGAATTAGAAATAGCCAATCACAGCGCATTTTGATGTCCCCCGCAAGCCGCACCTTCCGCCAAATTTTGTGAGTTCAAACTCTTAAGAAAATTTTACTTATGCGGTATCTATTGGGGGTAATCTGTGGGTTCGGACCACTCCAGCTCTGCATTACCTACTGACATCAGATGATTGAATTCGTCTCCTAGTTTATTAGGCATTGACATAAATATCTCTCTTGATTTAACCCTGACGTCCTGACGATTCCTAAGTCTATTACTGACATGGTATAACAATTTGTATCTAATTATAGACCAACTGAGTAACTGTTATAACATCCTTAATTATTTTTCACGATTACGACATTGAAGAATAGAAACAATATTGAAGTATGAACAAGTTATTAAACTGATTGTTATTGATGTGTAGTTTCTCCTTAAATGAACCAGAGATAAGGTTTCTAGTAAATACCTTCAAGGTTTCGTATGAAGATTCTATAAGATATTTAGGAGTAGATACATCATTGAAGATTAAAAAATAAAAATTTGTGTGTCAGGGTGACTGGAGTTAACGCCATCTAGTTTGCAATCGTCAAATCAGTAACAACGCCTTCTAGTTACAAGATTATTACAACGCCATCTAGTTTGCGATTGTCAAATCAGTAACAAGATTATTATTGTCCTAGATGGCGTTGTTACTGATCAGTAAACAACATCTAAATTCTGTGTTACAAATTACAAACATAACGCATAACGTAACGGAGAAAGTTTGTATTTACTCCTCATAAATTTTTCTGTGTTACGAATTACAAAACTAACGCATAACGAAGTTAACGCAGAAACTTTAATTTTACTCCCCATAAATTTTCATACCTCGGGCTTATATGTAAATGAAAATCGATTCTAAAGAAGTTAAACTCCAATAAATGAGTGGCATATATCTATGCCTGAAGGTAATTGAGCAGACATATTAGGGTTTTCTTAATAGATATATCTAACAGACGGTTATGGATTTTCTAATTTATTCATCAACCAGTCACTTTAAACATATAAAAATAAATTTGAATTACATAATATTTTACTCGGCTCTATGTATGAATTCATTTTAAAATTATTAACTAGCTGTTGCCCGCTTTGCATACGGAAATTATGTTTTCCGGGATGAAAAGTTGTCTAAAATCAGGGTATCAGTAACAACTTTATCAATTTTCATCGAAATCCGTTCAAGGGTTTTTATGTGATGCCCGGACAGACAAACTGATACCGGATAGTTTTATTAAAATAAAAGATAAGATGAATTAATAACAATAATATGTCATGTCCATACACAATGAATTGGGTACTTATCATATCAAAATGGCAATGGTGACCCCTTGCAAATAGATGGCTAGTAAGTCTACCTACCTACTCGTTTGTAGGCTTAAAAAAATGTTGCACTCTATGTCAAATGTCAATAAACTCTAGTTCACGTCTTATTACATAATTAAACATGAAAATCAACTCACATAAAAGATCCGTTTTTTTTATTATTCCGTGCGAATTGATGCTCGACGCCCCATCGCGTCACCTGTAAACTTTGTTAGTACCTATACCTAGTTATGCACAATTGCTTTTATGTAAATGTTGTATACTTAGAAAAATATTATTGAAGTTTTTATACAACCTTCCGGCTTCACTCTGCGGTTGCCGACCGTAAAAATAATGAATAAACATCGCGAAATGCCACAAGACTGAAATTTGTAAATCATCGATCGTAATTACGAGATAGAAACGGGAGTCGAAGATAAAAGAAAATGTAGTTTAAATTAACAACAAACAATACAAGCATTTCCTTTGTTCGATTGAAAAATGTGTTTATAATAGCTGCATGTATCTTTGTTGTCTTTTGGGTAAGCATTGTTTTCGTATGTGGAGGTGATTAAGATAAAGGATCAAATAGCAATACCTAAGTAAATGCAAGTACTTTTCTTGATGCTATCCTATTATGTTTGTTATACTTTTAAGTTAGGAACTAATCTACTAAGATAAGCAACATCGGGTGCAGTAGATAGGTGTAGTAGTGCAAGAGATGAGTAGCAAAAGCACTTTCGTCCTTCTGAGGGCACGATATACCGTTGATGCCGAATGTCACTAATCCACAGGAGTAGCCTGGCCAAGATTGAATTATGAAGTGTTCTACCGTGCCCTGGAGTGGGATAATAGGTTGATAGCAATATAAATAGGAAGGCTTTGTTATAGAGATATTTTTTGTAAATTTACTTTGTAGTAGGTATCTGTCTGGTTATATCCACGCGAGTTTCACGTGGATTCGAGAAACCTGGAATCGGTATAGAAATTATTACTAACCATATTATGTCTTTATCAGATCACTATATGTATAGCTCGTATTTTTAATGAAACATGGCCTCAATTTTACCGCCAGTCACTCATTAACAACACATTATTAGTTAACACAATTATTAGTATTAACATGATTTTATCGTCCATGGTATATTAAAACGAATTATCGGAATAATCAATGGATAAATCAATAGTGATACACTAATCCTTCACAAGTTTCCCCGGGGGTTCATTACAAAAGCGAAAAATCCGATTATGAATACAAATAGCATGTTGTTAAACATATTTTGTAAATAATCTTTGGTCTCTTCGTTATTGTGTAAGTAACTTATCTAATATGGATGCATTTAGTAAACGATATAAACTACCTACCTATTTAGCTAGGTATTCAGGCTTAGTTTAGAGTAAGACATTTAATTAATGTCCATCCATCCATCCATCCATCAGCCCTCCCACCTCCCACTGCTGGACATAGGCCTCCCCTAACTTGCGCCACTTTGATCGGTCCTGAGCCTTCTGAATCCATCGGATACCCGCTGTCTTCTTTAGGTCGTCAGCCCATTTTAATTAATGTACAACTACAAAAACGTGAGGCATCTTTATTTCAAGCCTTACATACAATGTAAGTTTAGCATTCGGACAACCATTATCACGAAATATCTTTGATATGAAAAATTGTTCGTGGTAATATGGTGTTTTAACCCATCTTTATAGAAAGTATCTCATCTACGCTATCTGGAGCCCAATTCTCGCGTTGTAGAGAAATGTCGAACTTGAACATACCCTCTAATCTTATATCTCTATCATATTGTCGAAAAAATGTCATCTACTGTTTGTTCAACTTTGGAATTGTAGAGATAATATCGAAGATAGACATATAATATAATCTCTAATCTTAAATCTCTACGAAAATGTAGCGCGTTGACATTTTCTCGGACGTGACATCCCGGGAATAAGAAAATTAGGTTTCTTTAAAGACCATTTTTTCGAGATTTATCGTATTCCAGTTAACACATTCGCGGCGGCATTCACGGCAACTATTTTGCCGTATTTGACAGTCCGCCAGTGCGGCAGCTTGTTGTCCATTTGTTGTATGTTCCATTACGTGTAGAAAAGAGACAGTGATCATTTAAATATTGTAGCTCTTAATAATGCGGCAAAATACTTACCGTAACGCAGCGAATGTGTTAATGTCTATGGCGCGAGAATTTGCCCCTGGTCTCAGAGCGATGTCTCCGAGCTCTGAGATCCGAGTCGATCACGTCTGCTCTGTCATTAGGCGCCGCAGAACGCTCTAATAATTTTCCAGAACGCTGGATCTCGCTATCCATCAAGTAGGTACCAAACCAAATGATTCAGCCGTTATGGTTATCACATTTATTTACCAAATGCCGCGGTTGCCTTTCTATATAATATTATAATCTATACTAATATTATAAAGGGATTTGATTGTTTGTTTGCACTGAATAGGCTCCGAAACTACCGAATCGATTTGAAAAATACTTTCACTGTTGGGAAGCTACACTATCCCCGGGCGACAAGGGCTAAATTATACTTTTTTTACTATTTTTCCCGAAACGAAGCGAGGGCGATTTCCTAGTAATATATAAAACACAAAAATTGTTTCTACTTATGTCCATTAAAGACTTTGAAACCATCCAATCGATGTGCTCCAAACCGAATTCATTTGTAAGGCAATTATGCGAAGATGGTTAGACCACTAAAACAATGCAGCCGGGTACCCCCTAGTAAGCTGATATGGTTCCTATGATTGAAATTTTTTATCATCGCAGGCCCTAAATTTTATATGTAGTTATTAATTCGTTAAAATGTGGTATGAAATAAAATACAAAAATCGTTAACACCTGGTCAAATTAAACATAAGGTTCTTGCTCCAGTACTTAATCGTCAATGTTCTTACCAGTCATTGATGTAAATTAAACAAATCTCCTAACTATAAAATGGTTAGCACTTAATTCTTGAGCTATACAAAAATGTGTGTAAAGTGTATCGGCTAGCGGTGCACTAAAGATAATTTTTGGGTATCTAGATTCTGAGAGTCGTAGAGTCCGCAGAATTAAAATGTATTTATATCCCTACTTATTTCCTTATTAACTTGCACAGTATCCACGCAGTGATTATTTCATGATTTGGCCGTTATTCTCCAAGCACCACAAATACACAATCATCACAATGAATACGCACATGGCGTATCAGAAATGAATAATTATTACGGCAACGAAGTTAGTTGTAGCCGTATTGGTTCTCCTTTCAAAATCGAACGAATCCATTGAAGATTGAAGCCACGTAGCGCCAATGCATTGGGACATACATGGTGTTCGCGGTGTCTGTTCTACACGCTACTTCAATGATGACTAGATATACCTAATGTAAAATAATATAATCTCAAATTCAATTACATTAAACGATAAAAACCACTCGTATATTATTAAGAAGATAAAGCTATTATAAGGTAATTTCGTGTTTCTAGGGTAATATGACCATTCGGACACTAAATCATGACTTTCACTTCATTTGTATGTTTCGTAAAATTCCCGGTCCAATTGTTACTGTCGGATGTTATAAGTTTATGTGTGAAATAGTCATAGATAGCTTGTGTTTACATGTTTTGTTCAACGCGCATGGCCACTCGTAAAATGCAATGATGGACAGCTGACAACGAGTAGTTCTCTTGCGATATTAAGTACATGAAAAATTTCGTTTGCGAACCAAGGTTTTGTTAGAAAGTTACAAAAGTGTGCCACGTATTTACCTCCAATTGATATTTAATTACTTACCATTTTATTTCCAATCCGAAATAAGTAACATAAACTACTAATTATAAATGTCCAAGTTCGTGAGGATGTATAGATGTCATAATTCTTTCAAGCAAAAACTAAGACTATATAGAATAAATAGACCATGATCATAAATAAGATATATGTACTGATTATCCGGAAAACGCGATAAAAGCGCCAGTGGAAAATATTTGCGAAAATATTTACGCCAGTGGAAAGTATAATATTGGTAAAGTTTCTGTTTTACGTTGCGTTTGTTGTAGCCATAGGTAATCTCAGAAAAAGCTTTATCAATTTAGATGCGTTAGGTATAAAGAACTATTTTCTGTATTTTTTGCAAAGTGGTAGTTGCTCAGCAGTTTCGGAGATAGCTGGAATGGTCAATTTTCGTGTTTAAATTTGCCATAAAGACAGATTAGCATAGACTTCACGCAATTTGAGCTTTTTCAAATAATTTTCAGCGGTAGAAAGTTAGAAACCTAATGAAGATCTGATAATAGCCGCAACCTTTGACATAAGGCCTATTGTTGTTTTTTTAACATGTTTTTTTATTGTTAATATAAGTGACAATTTAATTGTTAAATAATCTGTGAGTCTTACTATTTTTTCCAGACTGCACAGTTACATCGTACAGTTTTTTCGTTAAAACTAATCTCGCTAAGAAATTACTTTATTTTTATTAAGTCTACAGATAACTCCTCCAATAAACTCCTCCAATCATCAAAGAATGGTATCATATAGTTACGTTTAAAAACAAACACCTCATGTGTCGTGTTTTCCCATAGTTAGGGAAGTATTCGTAACTGTTTTGATATCATGAGCTCGTGCGAACGTTTTGAGAAAGGAAATCGCGGTTTAGGCTATTGTTTTGATATCAACCTCATGAAAACCCTAACTTAAGCTGGGTTAAGTTATGTTATTGAAAGAGATTTGTATCGAAAGGTTTATTAAGTTTGAAATTGTTACATGTGATGTAATTGTTACCACATTATATACTTAGATACAAACTAAAATGGACAGTGGACATAACACAATGGATAGATATTATATCAGTAGTTTAATACAGATAAATATGTACATTATCCATGCCAACTATTACAGTTTTCTAGCACTAAGAATCTTGGTGTTTTGTTTCGGACAGACGAATAGACGGACGGACGGACATGACAAAACTAATAAGGGTTCCGATTTTAATTCGGAACCCTAAAAACGGACCCACAACCCCAAAATTAAAAGTTAATTCATTAATTTCATTTCATTACCTACACAGTTACCTGCATTTTACACCTATATTTTATATTTTATATGCCTTATTTTATTTACAAATTTATGTCACTTTTATAAAGGGGAAACAAAGGACAAACTTAATGCCTAATAGCATTGTCAGCCCTGGTGGTCAGTCAGCCCTGGGTGGATGTGGAATTAGCCGATGGCAGCTGATGACAAGCATTTGTTTTTAATTGTTTGACCTTTTATTAGAGTCCTCTTGCTACGATATCTAAAATTCACCATTTTATAGCTGTTTGATTATCAGAGAATACATTAATTGCACATTTATTAGATTCTGATACGGGCCATTAGGGGATGTGCCTGCATTAAAGTTTAGTATCTACTTTCCCTTTTATCGGTGCATAATGAATAGATTGTGAATATTTACCTACTTCAGTCATAAATTTCTAATTCCTCTTATAGCAAAGGGCAAAAGATTAAAATTATATTATTATAATTAGCTAGTAGCTGTTTGTGGGTATGTAAATATAATAATAATAAAACATTGCTGTTTAAACTTGGCCACTATGGTATAAAAAACAAGGCCCTTAGCTTGATCGCGTCTTATTTGAGTAATAGAATACAAAAAGTCAGCATAAACGATATTAAGTCATCGGGGTCACCGGCTGTGATGGGTGTACCGCAGGGCTCGATCTTGGGTCCGTTTCTTTTTCTGGTATACATTAACGATTTACCACATTATGTAAAGAACCAAGCGGATACTGTACTATTTGCTGATGATACATCACTAATATTTAAGTGTGAAAGGAATAAAGTAAATTTCGACGACGTAAATAGTGCTCATTCGCATGTATCGCGTTGGTTCACTATCAATAATTTACTATTAAATGCAAAAAAAACGAAATGTATAGAGTTTGTGCTACCTAATGTTAAAAAAGTCAGCAAATCTCTTAAACTAAATAACGAAACATTGCATATGGAGGAATCGACGGTCTTTTTAGGGGTGACCTTAGATAGTAAACTTCAATGGGGCCCACATATAACAAATCTCGCGACAAAACTCGGTAGGGCTGCTTTTGCTGTTAGGAAAATAAGGCAGTATACAGACGTCGAAACTGCTAGGATAGTCTATTTTGCTTATTTCCACAGTGTTATGTCTTATGCCATCTTGCTGTGGGGCAAAGCAGCCAATATAAAACAAATTTTCATACTCCAGAAACGGGCAGTTAGGGCTATTTATAAACTTAGGTCTCGGGAATCTTTGCGTGAAAAGTTCAAGGAAATAGGTATACTTACAGTAGCTTCCCAGTATATCTTTAACAATGTAGTTTTTATACGGAAGAATATAAACGCGTATAAACAAAATTTTGATATTAATAATCGCCATACGAAAAGAATGCATCAATTAGTTACGCCTTCGTTCCGCCTAAGTAAAGTGCAGCGATCTTTCATAGGGCTTGGTATACATTTTTATAATAAAATCCCAAAATTAATACGTGACTTGCCAATAGAAACTTTCAAAAAACGTGTAAAGACACAATTGTTAGGCAAGGGATATTATAGTGTAGACGAGTATTTAAATGACAAAGATGCATGGAAATGACCAGCTCTGGAACCAGTTCCGCTCAGAATAGTAAATACTTTTGTATTATTATCTTTTTTTGTAATATTTTTTTTAAAAGATGTGCTGAGGAGTTTCTTTAGGCTTTTCTTCTCCACGATAAAGCACCTTCCGAAAAGCCAAAAAATGACGTGCATAAGTGTATCAGTGATACCTATATGAATAAAATATTTTGACTTTGACTTTGACTTTAATATAATATGGACATAACTTTACGATAATAGCCGCAATTTCAAGTAAGTTAAAAATATAGGTGAAAGAGGTTTTTAACCGCCTAGCTCAGGGGTCGGCAACCTTTTGAGTCGGAAGAGTCAAAAATTACAATTTCCAAAATTTCAAAGTTTTTAAAGAGCCACAAAAATTTTCTTGCCAACCATAACCTAATCTATTTATTCATAAGAAAAACATATTCATTCATATTATGTAAGTAGTGTTTTTCACAACAGATTAGAATCTAATTTCTATTATTATTATCTAAATACATATTAGATAATGTATGTATGGTATTATTAGATAATCACTTATTATTTTAGTAAAAATTAAAACAATTTTAATAACAAACAATTGAGCAAACAATCAATGAGAGCTTTGGCTTTGCATCGTTATTCAAGTAGAAAATTTAAATTTAAAGTTGTCTTTTTCAATTCAATTTTGTTTTCGTGATTTGATCATTGTCGGAGCGTCGAAAATAATGCGAGTCCTTCACTTCCTTTTTTGCCATCAACGCATCGGTGATGCCTTTAATGACTGATATCCATGAATGACCAATAACCATAACCACTTACCATCAGGGGATTCGACTGCTCGTTTGTCGACGAATAAAAAAAATATAATTGATGAGGTTCATGTTTTTGCCCTCTATTGACTAGTTCAAGAGTTTAAAATGCAAATGAAACAAGTTTCCATTTTTCTTCCGCATGGGAATTAATTGGAAACCGATTATATGTTATTAGCTAGAGAAATTGCATTGTAAATGCAAAACGAGTTAGTTATTAAAATAATTAAAACCACAAAATTGCTAGGCAGTTAATCCTAAAACCTAAATTTTAGTGAATTATAAGTTCCGGTTTACCACAAACATGAGTGACTTATGCGGTTCTTTAACGAGCGTGAAGCGTGAAGTATTATAGGTATGATAAATATAAACAACTTTCTTGCTCTATTGGAATGTAATGCGTGATTTACACTTTACAAGTAATTAGTATTTGTTCAGTAATATCTGAGTTATGTATAAATTTTCTATGGAAGAGCGGGACATCCTGGCACAGGTAAACTTCTTACTTAAAAGGATGTCCCAACAACGGAACAATGTAATTGTATAACTCATTTTTTCCAATAAATCATTTTCATTTTTTCATTTTCAGTAGATAACTAAATTTTAAGCGACTAATTACATGTAAACAGAAAATTTTGTAGTAGGTAAGTGGCAAGTTATAATTCAGCTTGCAAGTGTACAAGTACTTATTTAGATTAGGGGTTTATCTATTTTTCTGATGTTTTATAGACATTTGACTAAGTATTATGAAATATCTATTATGGAAAAAAAACCTAGTAAGTAGAAGTAATTAATGTCTCATGTTCTACAACTAGTTAACTGTTTTTACATACTATTTGTTTTCACATACTATTATATTTAACAAGATGTGTAAGTGAAGATTTCTGGGTTTGATTCCCAGCTGAGAGAAAATGTTGTGTAAGTGTATTTGGAAGATGTTGGCAAACTTTATTTTGTGCGAAAGTTACAATAGTTAGCACAATGAATTATAGTGAAAATTCATTGTTAATAAATAACCTATAGACAGAATGTGTTTAATGTTGTTATAAATGAAGCACCTACTATTTATCGGGTGTTTAAAATATGAATAAAATTTTAAAACCTTGGGAAAAATCGGACGTTCATTGGTAAAGATCGGACTACCTTCTAAAATCGCCATTGTGCCTTAAAACACAGATTTCATAGAACGAAAATATCTGTTCTTATATGTCCTACAAGATTTTCTTTGGAAATTTTTATATATTGTAAAAAAAGTAGTATTATAACAAAAGTATTTTTTTTTTGTTTTGGACGTCCAACCTTACCCCACTAGACCAAATCTCAAATTTTCATGGCTCTCAAACTTCCGTGTTCCTGATCCTGATAAGCTTTTCTTTTAGTCAAAATTATTTATCTATTAGCATATTTAAGATTGGATAGGTTACACTTTTATGTGTTGGATCAATAAATAAAACCATACAATTGTTCAGCTAATCAAAGATTTATTAAACTTCTTATTTATGCTATTCTCCGCTTTTTATTCGTTCTACTGCCGATATTAAATCCTCCTGCGAATATGATGTTGCCCGCAGTGACTTTTTCTCGTACTGACGCGGCATTATGACCCTACAAAGAAAATGCTTAGTTAAAGATAGATAATTATGTCTAATTATGAATGATTATTATGAAGATAGATAATTATGAATGTAATGTGTACATTACATTTTATGTTCGGCCCGTAAAAGGCATCTTAAAAATCTATTAACAATAATATTTTAAGAAAACATAATTAAAGGTAATAAAATACAAATGAATTCACGTAATAAAATAAAACAAACCACTAACTTCATGAGAAATTTTGTTTATCAACAAGATCAGCTACATAGCGATAGATTGCAACACCATGAAACATCGGGTGTTAAAGTTCGGATTAAAATAAAGTTTTACAACCTCATGCATTTTCACTTCAGTTTCAGAATTTTCAGATCCGATTATTTTTAGTCCGAACTTCACCTATTAATATCTGCTTGGGGAAAGTCCGGAACTCAGCCTATAATCATATTTAGCCTATTTTAAACAGATATATTAAAAGACACCACGTATCCTGATAACTCAAAAATTTATTATTTGAAAAAATAGTTAATACTCACCAAAAAAGCCAGCAAAATGTTGTTTGGGGTAAATCCGGATTTCGTAAATTATCCTAAAAGTCGACACTTTCTGTTTCTCGTGCATAACTCACACCTGATGCGTCGGAACGACCAACACGAACTGGGACGTGGGGCAATACGAAAAGGCGTCTCAGGCTTTGTTGCCAGATTATAAAAATAACTACTAATTCGGAATATATTTAACAAAAACGGTCTTCCCCATATACGATCTTACCCCAACGCACCCTACCTACTTACCTATTAAAAAGTTATTTACCTCCTATTTTTTATTCGGGTTTGTAGGTTACAACACTACATAGTGAATCTCACTACTTAGTAAAATAGGGATGTAAACTACTCTTGTAAAGTTGTAACACGCGGAAGTCAAAACCAATGATACTAAAATTTGTGAAGAAGCTAATTAACTTTACTATGAAATTAATATATTCAAGTGAAATTGTTGCATAAAGTTTAAGTTTACGACTTTACGCATGTTATGTTACTTAACCTATGTTATGCTTATGTTAACAAGAACTAAGTGAGCATAATAACTGCGTAACACTTTGGTCTATTGGGTACGTTTAACGTGACCATACGTCCCGCTTTGGGTAGGATTGTCCCGTTTTCAGGCTGTCCCGAGTTAGAACAAAAAAGTCCCGCTTTTCCAAACAAACCTTTATTTACCAACTTACTTGTCTACATCAAATTCATTGCAATAAGTCGCACGGAAGACGGCATCTCAGGCGTGCCGCGCGTCATTATACCTAATGTTATTCAAATTGTCAAGTATTATTTTTCAGTTGTTAACGTAGACGGCAATGTATTTCAGATTCATTCAACTCGTCAACTCATGAATGATGAAATAGTTATGTGGG
The DNA here is from genome assembly GCA_963932265.1 of Thymelicus lineola. NCBI lineage: Eukaryota > Metazoa > Arthropoda > Insecta > Lepidoptera > Hesperiidae > Thymelicus > Thymelicus lineola. Next base: position 7,135,427 of record OZ010700.1, on the reverse strand, counting down.
TACAAGACTTACGGCCAGCTAGTGGCGTAGGTACCTATACCGTCAGAACAAGGCCGCAAGGCAAGCTCAGTTGTGTCATAAACCAAGGATCTCGGGATCTTTGGCCTGACAACACAGAAAACTCCATTCCATAACTCCAACGTATAATATTTGCCAGCAAATAATATGAGTGTTAACAGCTGCAGAGTGATGATAGTAAAGCAATGATAGTAAGCTAGGCTTTTCGGTTTGTATGGCTGTAACGCGTAGGATGTGTAACATTTCCGCGGTTTCCTGATGGACAAATTACGTAGGCACAACTAAATGTTCCTACTGACACTGACTTCAGAAATTAAGGAAAATATTATTTTTCATTACGCCAAAACTATGACAACACAAGCCTGTTGCTCATAATAATGTAACCACAACACCTCCACCAAAATACAAAAGGTTCATCACGGAAACGGTGGAAATTAAAAAAGAAATAGGTACTTATTACCTAAGTATCTACTACCTACCTACAATTTTGAACTACAAATACTATAAAGCTGAAGAGTTTGGTTGAACCTGCTAATCTCAAGAACGCGCTAAACTCAAAACTGGTTCGAATTTAAAAATTATTTTTGTGTTTGATAGTCCATTTATCGAGGAAGGCTATAACTAGGCTTACTTAGCCTAGTTTTTTTCACAAAATAACGTTGGTGAAACCACGCAGCATAGCTAGTATTATTCAAAAATCACACGTATTCCTTGGTGAATATAAATTTTATAGCAGATTGAACATGGATCTAACTGACTATGAAATACCAAGTTTAAGGTCATAAAATACCCATAATCGTAAATCATGTACAGGTAGGTATATCCATAAAATACAATATTTTAACGACGAAGTAAGAAACTCGAATAGATAGTATTTTATAATACCTATATTTATTCAATAAATTATGCTTCGCTGCTCAATTCTCGCGATTAATATTTACATGTAGTACTATTTCCAATCCACGGCCTTTAACACGATAATTTTAAAGAAAAACAAAAATATTATCAATCTGAAACATAAAATAACATTTAATAGTTGTCAATCTGGCTTATTTCCTCGTTCACTCAATGTTGTTCATCCGGTCATCACTCCTTCTCACAACTCGGTAGCCATTTTTGCTTCATTATCTATTTTCGTGTCGCGGCCTCAACACGTCTCGACTGTCCTTAGACTCTTTATTAGAGACTGCATAACGGACAGTCTATCTTAACGAAACGGTGTGAAGAAAAGAAGAAAATTTTAAAATAACTATAATGTTTGGAGGAAATACAGGAAGTGTTATTCAGATGTGAATCAACCAATTTTTACGTATAATATCAGTGGCTCAAAGGATACCTTTACCAGTAAGTCTTTTACGATTTATTATTATCTTTAATTGTATTTTTAGGAAGATACCCACATTATTTATGAATTCAAGTGGCAGCTACTTTTTACTGCAATGATAAAAACAATTACGATACGAGCGTTAGAATATTCACCATCATAATTATGTGAACAAAGAATTTAATATTTTGATTCTTTTAATGTGCATTCACATTTGTGATGCGAGTAGTACGATGGGACTGCTACCTTCACATACTGCCCTTTGCGGTTCAACTGTTGATGTTACAGTGTTACAGTGATGCCAATATTCTCCGAGGATGAACCTCGACCACCTTCACAATATAATTGAACCTTCTCCAGGTGTTGAAATGTAACTAAATAATTGAGACAATTATCGATGGCATAATTAAAGCAATGATGCAAACGTTTATATGTGTTTTAGTTTAATTACGTGAAGAGAGAATTTGATATCCTGGTTCTTTTAATGTAAATCAACGTTAGTGATGCGAGCACTACAATGGGACTGCTACCTTCACAGAACGACCTTTTGTGGTCAATTTGTTGATCTTACATAAAGTGATGCGAATGCTTCTTTTGGGTTCATTTCCTTCACAAATAATGCACTTTTCTGAGTGTCAAATAAGAACCAGAACTATTGATATAATTACATCAATCTTTTATCATACATAATCTTTAATCAAAATAAAGAAATTCAAATGAAGTTTTATTCATAAACTTTATAAAGAAATTAACTTGGAATCCTGTGCACTTTGATGTCCTCATTTCTACCACATACTAGCAGTACCTACTTGATATGATTGGTCCTCTTCTCAAATATAAAATCCAGTACTCGGCAATTGTGCCCTTTTCTGTGCCCTTTTTTAAGGACAGTTTTAGTACTGAATGCCTTAACTATGGCAACCATTTCGGACATCCTGCAATTATATTTCTTTGCTGCGCGTCTGTACCAAATAGATACGCATATTACGCATGGTTTATAATTGCTCCCTTTAGTAGGGCTATAAAGTAATAAGAGTCAGAGGACTGTGAGATTAGCTAAATTGTCGATCGATTGATCGATAGGTACATACACTATAACGTCAATAATACTTGATGCCTCTTCTTGATATTTACAACTAAGGAGTTGAAGAATACATCAAAGAAGATGAAAATTGACTTCTCTCTTTGTGGTTAGATTGGAAGATCAAAAGCTATGAAAGCCATTATCATGTCAAAACAGGATGAAAAAGGATTCAAACTAGTGATTTCTAAAACATAACTCTTTATTGAACCATTTGGTCTTTTTCGAAGACGACTTTACACTCTCGGGAAGTTCCGCGCAAACCGCCGCGTTGCACTGCCGCCGCGCCGCCACCGCCCCCGCGCCCTGTCGCGAGCGCACTCTAATGGAAGTTGGTATTGGCTTTATAGGTCTTACAGCAAGACAGTAATCGTGAAAACGCCCACTATATAACTCGGAGAGTAAAACGGCTGTCCATCCAAATGGCATCCTAGTTGAATGTTCTTATTCACTAAAAGCGTCATTCCAACCTCAATTTGCAAACAAAACCTTGCAAATTATATCGCTACAGTTCGTAGCTTGATGTCATTGCCTTTTATGGTCAAAAGCTTATTAGATTTAATGTCAGTTGACAAATTTTGATTTTTAACGCAGTGAATAATTTTAAACTTTGCGGCTTATGGCCCTCGCGTTAATATTGTATACCTTCAATGCAGGTAAATCCATTCTGCAGATTACAATATTATTACTGTAACCCATGGTGTAATTATTACAAAAACTGTGTAATCACTAAGAAAGTTATCCACTATTGAATTAGTGATAAACGGTTCAGCCTGCTCAGCAGACCGCCAGCCGAAGGACATCCGCATAGCAATCCTGATACATTTCAGGGTTAAAATAAGCAGGTTATTTGATACATGATTTATCATTATCTACTCGTATCTAAATATCATACACAATAAAACTTAGATTTTGTTTACAACAATAATCTCTTCTTTTAATTTCATAGCTTAATGAGCCTGATGACAAGTTTAAGATTCATTTTAAGCAGAACCGCTCGCACCCATTATAAGATGGATGCCTTTGGTAAGTACTGCATTCTGCATACACAGGGGTGATTATACCCACAATCTTTATAAAAATTGCTAATATTATTTGGCATCACCGGTTTCTTTTTTAAGATACTTTTTTTTCTAATTTCAAGATAATGTTTGTTTACGACTTTATGTGATTCGAATACCACAGTTACTGCAACGCTGGATTTTAACCTACTCACAGACATAGATAAATACATGTCTGTGAACCTACTATTGAAATCCTATATTAACCGAATCATTCAACATTATTTTTAATGAGATGGTTTACCAGTTGGCAGGTCAATAGATACACAGAATTTAAGAGCTTACAATTGAAAGCACTAATGTTGCCCTACAAATTTTGCTCTATACCTATCTATTATGATAATAGTTGTGTAATCTATGGTAGAAATATTTAGTCTTTTACAGGTAAAATGATATTTCTTGAAAAAATTCCAAAGGAAAAATGAGATGAGTTAAACTCACATCCAAAATGCATATAGCAAGACCTCCAAGGTTTAGAATATAGTTGGTTGCAATTTTTCAATTTTTAGCCATGAGCGTTAAACTTATGAAAAAATTACAAAATCAGACATAAATGCAATAAATTATATTTTTTCACTCAGCGTATAACATTCGTTTGTACTTCATGTTTTGTTGCATTAACATGAGCAAAGTGCTCATTGCGGTGGCTTGCGATTTACAGAAAACTCTTACTATATAAACAAATAGCATTGCAATTATTGGCAGCCATATAAATCCTTACTGAAAGGGCTATGAACTACGGGAGATATATTATGTGATATATATTAATTATTTTCGAGTTCTTTTCACTATTTTTTAGTATCTGTCTTTTTGTGTTCAACAAAGAGTAGTATTTACTTAAATATTATATCTATCTAATTATGGACCTACCCTGTGGGCCTACCATATGTGCAACATAATTATTTATCATTGCAGGATATCCTGGGCAGAATATTATTTTTTGTGCATTATCACAATTGCTATTATTAAAAAAATATATATAATAAAATGTAAATAAATAAAGTCATCACAGTCAATCGTGCCATTTGTACCAAAATTAGATGGCTATCTCAGCCCTGTCTAGTATACAAGATAATATAACGATAAATTATAAAAATTATTAAGTATAATTTATTGACAGCCCAATTATAAATTGTTAATTTCGTATTCCAGACCCTCTCTAAATTTTCGGAAAAATTTACGATAACAATTGTATTAATATAATATCAAAACAAGAATTAGTGTTCCACTTCTTTAGATCAATTGCTTATTATTTAAATTGATATTGTATACCCATCTGTGGCAGGAATATGGCGGATATTATAATTATATAACATGAGAACTTTATTTACCTATGTACCTATATATTTGACAATAAAATAATTCGTATTTGAATGGATTATACGATAAATTCCCTATCTTGTATGCAAAACATTATATAGACATAATTGTTTATTTATTTATTTATTTAAGCTTTATTGAACCATACAAAATGTATTAGTACAAAAGGCGGACTTAATGCTAAAAGCATTCTCTGCCAGTCAACCTTAGGGCAGTTGGACAGCAATGAAGGCGGTTCATAATTGTTCTGGAGTAATGCCAGACATTTTTTTTAATAATTGTTTTTTGTACGTAACATAGCTATAGGTATATATATTATATACCTCTTGGGATGAATATAATGTATCGATTGTTAAAATGTATTTAAGGTTCGGATTTCTAAATGTGAAGTATTTATTTATTTATACGAACACTGTAATTTAAAATAGTAAAATAGTTAACTTATTTATACTATTAATATAATATTTTTCTGATGGAGAGTGAGTTAATACTCATTTTACATATCAAATAATTATTTATATTACATAATAATAATAAACAAATAAACCAGAATATACATTTTGATTATATAATAATCAAATCTATTCATAAAAACCTGAAATGTGACTAGATACATTTTATATGAGAAATTATGCTATTTGACTAGCTGAGATCTACTTGTTCTTATAAAAATAAAAAGTAATTCTCTTCGTAATTTAATTTCTGATTTATTCGTTCCAGAGAACCACACCCACAAGAATGGTGTGTTTTGCTGCCTTGAAAGGCTGAAAGCGTGCATGTAATAAGTAAGACAGTCACATGGAGCGCATTTTTCAGTTTTAATAAGGTTTTAGAATAATAGTATTCTATCTTAACAGAATTTCATATTCGTTAGATCCATTCTTGATTTTCAATCATATTTGTTATTTTCCCTTCTTTCTTTCGAATAGTCCTTATATTTAATCTTATATTAAGCTTACTAATGTAAGCAAAAACCCCTACGCATAAATTAAAAGTAATTGGGACATTAATCAATACTATTTATTTATTTATGTACACTTCATTGACCACAATATAACAGTATTAACGGATAAATGGCAAGCTTAATGCTAGTGCATTCTGTATTTGTTATTGATTATGAAAAAAAAAAAAAAATAAAATTGTATCATAGGTATACTTAATGATTTCAATATTATATTTAAAGGATACATCCTATAACTACTTTAAACATCTACATGTAAATATTAATCGCGAGAATTGAGCAGCGAAGCATAATTATTGATAAAACGAACTTACCTGTACGTGAAGTTCTATCAAAATTATGCGAGCTGCTCAATTCGAAGCGATTAATAGGTCCCCCCCATATAATGAAAGGACCCACCCTAGCAGTCTGTATCCTTTAATTTATCTTTAAACTTAATGAAGCAAAAATGGCTACCGAGTTGTGAGAAGGAGTGATGACCGGATGAACAACATTGAGTGAACGAGGAAATAAGCCAGATTGACAACTATTAAATGTTATTTTATGTTTCAGATTGATAATATTTTTGTTTTTCTTTAAAATTATCGTGTTAAAGGCCGTGGATTGGAAATAGTACTACATGTAAATATTAATCGCTTCGAATTGAGCAGCTCGCATAATTTTGATAGAACTTCACGTACAGGTAAGTTCGTTTTATCAATAATTATATCGACACCTCCATACAATAACCCAGCTAGCTTTATTTTCATTAGGTACCTAATACAACAGAATAACTATATTTTATGCAAAAAGCCGGCAAATCAGCAGACTAATCAATTAAATCAACCCAAATAAAAATGTCATTGTACTTCCGGTCCTATACCGATCGGAAATACTAAAAATAAATTTGTAATAAATTAATTATAACCCACTTATTAATTCCTACACCGGCTAATCGACATCATTACAAGATTTAGCCCGTGCTAAACCGGTGATTCTAGATAACAACTATGTAATTCTTTACTTAATATAGATAACCAATAAGGAAACATTAAAAAAATCTAGCTTTAAATGAGAGAAAAATGCCTTTAGGAAATTACCCAAAATAAGTGTTGAGTTCTATCAATTTTCTAATTTTGTTATTTATTAATCTAAAGATAAAGTACCTACCCTATGTTGAACATAATATTTTGGTTTGCATGGTTCTGAACTTCTAATATCTTGCAGTTCAAACTCGCAGCTGATTTTACAGATTTAAAGAGAACATCACCAATCTTTTTATATACTCGTATATGTAAAACTAGCACTGCGCCAGCCTACCTATGGTCTACCGGTGTGATAACTTTAATGAAAATCCGTACAGTAGCTCTTGCGTGAAAGAGTGACAAACATCCATAAAGAATTACATCCTCAGAAACTTTCACATTTATACTTAATATTAGTACGATAGGATAAGTTAACCTTTATACGTAAATAAGTTAAATAACCGACAAATGAGACCAGTCGCCTGATGGTAAAGGATCAAGGCCTATGGACTTAATAGTAATAAGTACTTAGGACTTTCCCGAAGACTTACCTGTAAAAAGACACGCTTAATATTCTCAATTTCATACCACACTTTACTACTACATAGTAAGATACTTTTTAAATCTATATTATTTTCAAAGCTGCGACTTCTTAAATCTAGTATTAATCATTGATTTATCATTGTTATATTGAATCAAATCACCGGTGACGGAAACTAATAGCTCTCTAGTCAATTTAAGTGAACACGTCACAGTGCTGTAAATCTTTATCTTATTAGAAGTCATTGTAAAATTTATGGCTCAATTATCATGCCAAGTAGCGCACTCACAGAGGTGTTGGCGTCTCGTCGTAAAAAGATTTGTGGTAAATATTGTTATGACATAAAAATGTCAAAAGAACTTTAAATTGATATTGTTATGGTTCGTTTTGATTGTATGATTTTTTTTTTATGAGTGTGTTGTTTGATTTTTTTTTGTATGAATTTTTTGTATCCAAAGTTCTTGTCTGAATGAGCTGAATCTGAATGAAAGTCGTTGGTTATAAGTCAAATTAAGTATTTGTGTATGTAATCTTTGGTACAAGTGTACCTTTATTGTGTTATGCAAAATAAAGCATTCACTAATCGTATTCGTCTCTCTTAATTTTCTCTCATTCCGTATTTTTAGATCCGTATTGATAGATTAAGGACAGATATTATACATATATGAAAAAGTAAAAGCAAAGTAACAACCCATAATTGTCCCACTGCTGGGCTCGGGGTCTCCTCTCACAATGTGAGGGGTACAGGCCATAGTCTACCACGCTGGCCAAGTGCGGATTGGTAGACTTCACACACCTTTGAGAACGTTATGGAGAACTCTTAGGTGTGCAGGTTCCCTCACGATGTTTTCCTTCACCGAAGCAAGTGATAATTAACTTGTAATACGCACATAATATTTGAAAATTAGAGGTGCGTGCCAGGATTTGAACCCGGGCCCCCGCGTTCGGGAGACCAACGTTCTAACCACTAGGCTAACATTGCATCATACATATATATAACGGAGACAAAGCCTTGTTGGGTGGTGGTTCGGGAAATAATAACAACAGTGGGCGTTTACATCACTTTAGTCAGAAACTCATTTTAACACAGGTTTTACACTGGTTATAATTAAACACGCCATTAGAACTGATTGTCTTCAATTATCCGAGTAACAGCCAACAAATAATAGGGCACGACGGCCCAGTGGCCTCCCATCACCCCTTACAGCCACCCCAATGCCTCGCATAATCATCTGATCCTGTTACTCGTCAATCTGATCTCACAATACAATTCACACGTCGCGTTCCGTCTTCAAGTAACTACGTTCTTGTCTAGGCGTCCATCGGTTCTCCCGTGGTCCAGTTGATGGTTGCCACAAGATGACTGCTCGTTTGACGTTCAACCAGAGTGACAATGACGTTTCACTCTCATAATCTTACTTCAACGATGACAGTAGTTAAACGCATAGTGTTGCCATCTTCACAATTCGAATACACATTTTATGATCTCCGACACGGCCATCGTGACGATCTCACCGTCCTCGGTGAGTCAAAAAAAAAAAAAAAAGTCAAAAAAGTCAAAATATTTTATTCATATAGGTATCACTGATACACTTATGCACGTCATTTTTATGCACGAGGCAGCAGGGGACCATCTGGAAAAGACATAACCTTCGCAAAGTAAAAGTTTCCCACTCGGCCTCCCTGACCTCAAGCCCAAAGGCTTCATTATGAAAACACATGTAGCAGCCAGAAAGGGATAATACCAAGAACTACAATCTGATAACACGATCTAGCTTTACAACAAAAAGGCTTCATGGCACTCAAAGATAAGTCAAATTGCAGTTACTTTTAATAAAATCAACTTTGCCATTAACTCGATAAGACACAATTTGAATTACGAAGGTAATGAATTTTATCTCCATCATCGCCTATTCGGCGGCATCGTTTACCTAACAGCATTGCTTAACCAGCGGCATCGCTTAATTAGCGGCATCACTTAACCAGCGGCATCGCTTAACCAGCGGCATCACTTAACCAGCGGCATCACTTAACCAGCGGCATCGCTTAACCAGCGGCATCACTTAACCAGCGGCATCGCTTAACCAGCGGCATCACTTAACCAGCGGCATCGCTTAACCAGCGGCATCACTTAACCAGCGGCATCACTTAACCAGTGGCATCACTTAACCAGCGGCATCACTTAACCAGCGGCATCGCTTAACCAGCGGCATCACTTAACCAGCGGCATCGCTTAACCAGCGGCATAATTTGATCAGCGACTGCTTACAGCTCCAAGCCAAACGCACGCCACTCACAGTCGTGGCCGCACTGCGGCGGGAAATCTAGTGCCCGATCTTACGCCTACGCCTACGAATGACTGGAGCCGCATGCTATCTGAGCGACTTGCATACCACTTACTACTCATCAACAACAATCGACAATCGGTTCACTTACTGTGAAGATTTTAAGAAATTCTTAGTGTGTTATCCCGTCTGTCTTAAAGATTCTCAAAAACAATTCAACAAATCAGTAAAGGAATTATTATCTTTGCATGACACTTTTAAATGCCAAATAGGCATTCAATTCGCTCATTTCGCTCACCAAATTCTCTCTGTGGCCTTCATTACCAAAAATCGTCAAGTACACAAACTCAAGTAACCATCAAATGTCATATGTTGACATTACGTAATATCAGCACAAACTCAACAAGGAACAATTACTGTCAGTGAGCAGTAATCAAAATTAGCTACAAAAGTATCAATACAGATCACCTGTTATATCATGTCGCCATACAATCACCAATGATGCTCATCGTAAGCCACGGTACAAGGAGCCGCGATGCGCTCCCGTCAGTATCAACGAAATTAAAGACACGTAGTTGACGCCAGTCCTACTTATCTCGCATTGATGTAATTTCTAGTCACCGTTTAGATATTCACAGGTTACATGTTCATACAACTGTCACTTAGTTTATCTGAAACACACACAAAAAACAAAAGACAAAAACACGAAATGTCTAATTGTTATTTTTCTGAACTGAGGGCAGACGATAATTAAAGAATATCAAGATGTTTGAAAATTGAATATTCTTAATATCATTTACAGAACGCTTCTGGTGTCACAAAACTTGCACTGACTTTGAATAACTTTGTTAATCATAATTATGTTGAAAGATACTGTACAATGACTTTATAATACTTCGTTGAATCAAGCACAAATACAACGAAACGATTTGTAGTTTACGCAAACCACCTTTCTAACCAGTTCTTTCTAATCAATCTTATTTTCTGGAAAACCTTGCATGTTCCAGTTTTTCGAAGCACAACATTCTTACACAAAATAAAATTTACAAAATCTTAACTCTGAAAAACCTGAAATGCAATGAAATTTTTTTTGTTTTGGTTTATTTGGTTTGTTGTCTTGTGTTGTTTTGGTGTCTTGGATGCTATTACTCCCTCGGCCATCTCTGACAAACTGAACACGTCCTCGTGTTCTATGTTCAAATAGTAACGCACTCCGTTCCACCGTTCACTTCCACCATAATTGCTTCTCGACTAATATCGACATTTTGCGTGAGGCAAATATCTGGGGTAGGTTCACATATTTTCTTTGTAAAATTCCACGGTTTTCATTTACTCGCGTTTACTGTCGTTACGTTTCTCATTGCAACCAATTCATTTCAAATATCATCCGAACCACCGTCAGCCGTTATTGCCACTGAAACACAAAACAAACGACAACAAACACGCCATTCCTTAACTTCACTTTTCTGCACCGAGAGTAAACAGCAAAGCAAAGAACAACAAAAGAACACACTGTAATACCAAGTATACCATCTTCATCACAAAAAGGTACCTGCCTCATTGGTTTCACAAATGAAGCACTTAATTTTTACTTTATAAAATAGCTCATAACATCATAATGTATTGCCCAGCATAATCGCTTGTAATAGTCATGACTATTAACTATGCAGATAGCAAGTAGTTAAGCTAGTTAGTCTATATTTCCATTCTGTACTGTTTCTTTGGGAAGATTTTAAAACCACAGAACTGTAACTATATCACAAGACTACTGTTCTTGTTACTACAAGTTTCCTTTAGTTATCCTGGCACCATAACCCAAGTTAAGGTAACATAAAATAGCATAGCCTGTCAGCTGTCTATAGTAAACTTTTAAGGATAATAACTAACTAAATAATCAATTCACTTTTTCAAATTAACAGTAAGTAGGTACTTAGCTACCTAATTTGGTCTCAATCTTTTATCTTAGCTTTTATTATTTGTTGTATGTGTCAATCTTAAATATGATCTCTAAACAGTACCATACTATAGACTTTCTTTAAATCATATTGTAAGTAACCAAAACATATTAGGTACATGGATACACAAACTATTGTGTCCTTAATATTTCAAGACATTCATCCAACATAAAACAATACAGTTCACCTGATTTTCAGTAGTGGTGGCACAGTCAGCCCTCGTCAAGTCCCTCAGTGGACTTATATCCGCTTCCCGGGTACAATAATGCAAGCTTGTATGAACTTATTACAACACTTGTGTACACTTACACACAGCAGATATTCAGATTCCTTACGAGATTTGAGAACCGGTGAATAACTTTGTCTTGGTCACGGAACTCGCTGAAGTTCTTTCTTACTGGGGCTACTGTAGGTATTCCATCGTGCAATTATTCTCGTCAAGTTTCATTCGTGTCCATTCTCAAATACCTACATTAGTTTTCTCGAATTGTTTCGTCGTGTTTTCAATAATAAAACTCACTTATCGATGTTACACTCGCTGATGTACTTCTTCGTAAAACTTTTCGTAATGTTTTGCAAACCAACGTCAGGGTCTCGTTTGCCGGTCCGTAGGTATTGCAGTAGGTATTGTCAGATAGCCTTTTCTTGGGGCTTGAGCTACATGCCACTTCTGATAACGGAGACAATGCCTGGTTGGGTGGTGGTTCGGGAAATAATAACAACAGTGGGCGTTTACATCACTTTAGTCAGAAACTCATTTTAACACAGGTTTTACACTGGTTATAATTAAACACGCCATTAGAACTGATTGTCTTCAATTATCCGAGTAACAGCCAACAAATAATAGGGCACGACGGCCCAGTGGCCTCCCATCACCCCTTACAGCCACCCCAATGCCTCGCATAATCATCTGATCCTGTTACTCGTCAATCTGATCTCACAATACAATTCACACGTCGCGTTCCGTCTTCAAGTAACTACGTTCTTGTCTAGGCGTCCATCGGTTCTCCCGTGGTCCAGTTGATGGTTGCCACAAGATGACTGCTCGTTTGACGTTCAACCAGAGTGACAATGACGTTTCACTCTCATAATCTTACTTCAACGATGACAGTAGTTAAACGCATAGTGTTGCCATCTTCACAATTCGAATACACATTTTATGATCTCCGACATATAGTTAAAGATTAAAAACAGATGTTTTTAAAAAAGGAACCCTTATTAAATATCATCACTTGCGTCTATCTCTCAGTTCGTCAATCTTATCAATTTTTTTAGGGATAAACGGAAAGTAACATTTTAAAATATAGAAAATAAGTATTCGTATAGTTAACAGTAAAACGTTCTTAAGCTAGTTACAAACTTATGATCCAGTAAGTAGATAGTTTAGACTGTGTATGTCGATTGTCACATTTACGATCTCGAACAAAGTAGTCTATGTAAATTGCATTTTTTGTTCGTTTAATTACATGCAAGGAAACGCAAGATATTTGCACCTAGCTGCTTTACGTTGTTGTGAGAAGCTATACGTTCATCCGGGAAGTGAGTTCGTCTGCACCTCAATCAACGGAATTGCCTCATTGTCTGCCCGAGGACGTCAAAACTTCGGGGAACGGTGAAAATAACACGCACTTCCTTAATGTTACTCTGTAGTCTGTATCATAGATAAGTATTAAGTATTCTAAGTCCATATTGAGATTGAGAACAACCTTCAATTACCAGACTTCAAGATTTTTTAATATTAAAAAAACGGACTCAAAAAACAAATCCACTCCGCAAATCGTAGGTAGGTACTAGTACTACGTACTCTCTACTATTTTCCCACAATTTCCTATAATAATTTAATTTAAACTTTACACTTGTACGGTACTTAAATTTTACACTCCCTGACCTGATAAAGGGTAACGTATGATTAAACATGCCTAACTGTAAATTTTATTAGACGTTAGCAAAAACATTATTGGTATAATATCTAAGTTGACAGATTAAGTACAACCACTTTCAACTGGCAAGAAGGGCTTGGAGGTAACGACACATATTTTCTATTCTCTCGTGTTTTTGCAAACGGTCATTTGCCTACTGATGAAGCTAGCTGATGGATGTTCATATTGGTCATTATGCTTTACTATGATTAGGTATTACTTGTGTCGCAATTTAATTGAAATAACTAAAATGTAGGCAACGGACACAATAGGGATGTTGACACTAATTATAAATTAATATAAATATGTCTTAAGTATTAGTGGTAGCATTTAAATGCCTAAAATATGATTCTTTTATCGAAATCAGTCATAATAAATTAAATATCATTAATTTAGAATGTTAAAAATTGAACTCACTGTCACGTGAACTCACACGCCATTTTGAGAATATGACGTCATTGTTCCTATTTTATATGGAAATCCAACAAACTTCAGTATACAGATAATATTGAATATCGGATATTGACGTCACGTGACGTTTTTGGTGGGATATTAGATGATGATTTTTATTTATCAATTTTTGTTTTTAAATTGTCTGTGCGAGAGTGAGCCACTGATTAACTTTGATACTTGACAGATTTATTTCAATAAAGTTAGTTATAAGTTCACTGTTTACTTAAAGAAAATAAGAAGGGAAGAAAAGCGAGAACAGGTTAGTAGGAAGTAACTAATTCCTTAATATCCAAATTATAATGGTTTTTGACACAACCACACACTTCACCATTTAAAATGGTCATATTCGTTTGCGACCAAACCCACTTAATGCCACTTAAGTCCAAATGTTCATTAACCTGTATTTTCTTTAAAATATTCAAATTCGTTTAGAAAATCATTCGAAGCAGCATGATGATATAAAAATTAATTTATATAAGACATTTATACTAAATCATAGACACAGATCTCTGAAATTAAAAACAGTCCTAAATGTCAAGATTATCTTAACATTCATAATTATAGGCAAATGTTTATGAGATGAAGAATTTTTATGATTAAATTAGTTTAAAAAGTGAAAGGATTCCATAAGGATACTAATAAAATCTGATTCAAAGGTGAAAGGAGTAATTTGAAAGTTCTATTAATGCTGCTTCAAGATTTAGATATTGGGTCTAATCCATACGTAGAAATTGTCAAGATATTGTGAAGTACTTAGTTGTATTTATAATATATGCTTACTATCTTAAGATCTTTACTAATCTAACTTTTACTGGATATTTCCCTAGAAAATGTATGTAGAGTTTACTTACTGTGACCATTGACCGTAAGGAACGTCGCATACTAAGTTAATCCTAAATGTTGCATAGTTTCAATTCACCTTTGGTGTGCAATATATCGCTACATATCACTATAAAAAAATATATTTCACTGTCGTTGTTAATTTTTAACTAGTAACTGCCCCCGCTTTTGTTTCGGGTTTCGTATGGATCCATATATTTTTTTAATAAAACATAGTCCATGTTACTTGGAAACAAATAGAGCATTATATTGGTGAAAGAATTTTTGAAATCGGTTCGTAGTTTTTGAGTTTATCCATTAGAAACAAACAAAAAATCAAAACAGATTTAGATTGAAGCAGAGTAGGTACCTAAACGAGGTACAGGTGCAAATTCTATTAAAAAGTCGTGGAAAACATAATGAAATTGTATGTCACTAAACGTTTTCTACTCTATACTTTCGTTAATTGTATATAAGAGACCTTAAAAACCGTTCATTCTATGTTCTGATACAAAGCAGTTCTATTAAAATGAAATAAAAAATATTTTTCTTAGCACTAAAGCTCGTCAATAGCTCCCAAACAAAATAAAAAACCGGCCAAGTGCGTGACAAGTTACACGCAATGTAGGGTTTAATTTAGGTGTAAGTTTATCGACTAACTCAAACTACTTAAGTTAATCCAAACGTGATAATTTTCCTTGTAAATTCATTACAATATAAACTATTTTTGTCAATTTTTTCACTACTCCATCTCCAACCGTTTAGCTGGCAGTGTCCCCCCACACTTGACGATTTTGGAGTTTTAATAAATATGTTTTAATAAATTTAATAGATATTCATACCAAATTAGGTACAACTTTCTAGTACTAAGGGTAAGATGCTTCAGACAGACGGACGGACGGACATGACGAAACTATAAATGTTCCAATTTTTCTTCGGAGCCCTAAAACTTAAAATAATGATTTTTCTAACATAAAGGTACTGTAGGATGCACCTTTACAAAATATTAAACAAATCACTAATAAACTATCAGAGCATTATTAGTAATGAACTTTCCATGCTTATTAGTCTACGTCATTATAATCCCCTCAAACGTTATTCCTTCTGCATGCAAATTGTTTTTGTTGACCTTACTACCTGTATTCAAAGACGGGTTAATTTATTTTACGGTTTAGCTAGGTACCTTGCAGGGTGTTTAACGTACTTACCTACCAACTTATAAGATAGAAACACGTCATCTGTCGAAGTAGGCAACGCGTTGATAAAAATGCCTATGACATATTATTATGTACATTCTCTCTATTTACAATGTTCTCTTATTACTTATTCGTTAATTACCTAGTATCTAATAAGTTAGACATATCTAGTTGAATCGGGTTCCTTTCCCGAGTAAGGTTAATAAAACCCTAGATTAAACGTATAAATTATTTGAGACATTGAGAAAAAAGAAGAGAAATATTTCTTTATTAGTATTTATCAGCAATATAAGCCCAGCCCAGAACTACCCTTTTTAAATAAAGGGACACCGGAAGTCAGGTCATTTATTTCTGTGTACCTACTTATAATTTTGATATGTGAATTTCATAAGTTTTTAGGTAGTAAAAAATAGAACCATACCTATGGAGATCACTTTGTAACTCAGTTTGTAAATGAATAATCTTATGACGATAAACGACTCTATGAAATAATAACTAAGTATACATAAACTGGGACTAGCCCCACACAAACCACGCATAATCACGAGGAAGCATAGCAATAATATTACATAATAAAAAGCAGGCACGAACAGAATTACAAGAATGCAAAAACTCTTGCTATGTCTATTATTGGATCCGCTAAACCGTGGCGGGAAATTACGAACAAGTTCTTTTCTCTTCAAACCATCTCGCCGCTTTGTTGCATTAATTGTGATGTTGACAAAAATAAGCATAAATGTAACTTATACCGTGGACAGTTGCAAGTTCAAATATTTTCTTATGGAAAACCCTATGGAGCTTAGAATAGATTATAGGACATTCCATAAAAAATCCCGCATGAAGATGTCACTTTTTTATGGATATTTTTTACAAAAAAAACTCAAAAATATCTAGTAAACTTGTATATTATTTATGCACATCAATTGTAATTTTACTGCTGTTTCTAAGGTGCTTTATTGTGTAAGAGAAAGAAATGGCGAAAGAAACTTGAACATAACTTGAAGTTACATTTAATTTATGTTTTACTTAATTTAATTCTAGCAATAGCCTGAGCCTAATAATAAGATACTATTAATATAGTTAGATGTAACTTATTTTTGATATGAATATTGGAATTTATATTGAAATCTTGGTCAATATAATCTAACATTTTAACAAAAAAATAACCGACTTCAAATGAAGTACATTGTACTTTTGACATGGATACCATTGTCAGATCTCGCTCAAATTGATGTGGGACTACACGACAAGCACCAGCTTTCCATTAAAAAAAGAATCATCCAAATCGGTTCACCCAGTCCAAAGTTCTGAGGTAACAAACATAAAAAATACAGTCGAATTGAGAACCTCCTCCTTTTTTTGAAGTCGGTTAAAAAGTAAAAACATCCATAAAAAGATCTTGTCATACAAGGACGTGAGCGCTCAACATGATGAAAAGCCTAGAAAGTTTTGTTAGTGCACATTAAACCTAATGAATATCGAATTAGAAAAGTTTAATGGAGTTATTATCTAGCATATATTAGAAACGTGACATTGAGAAACACAAACTTCACTCTCAGCACATCATTTCACTACGTAATTAAAGTCATACATGGAGATTGGTTGAAAGAGTTAACTTTGAATTAATATCTAGCTATTTTTTATTATAATTTGCCATATTATAGGCTCCTTACATAATTTTATTCATTGCACTCTTGTTTCAGTTGTGTATGTTTAAGTATAAATAATCGAATTAAAAGTATTTATTCTCATTATCCTGGATAGGGCCTACAGGATCATTTAAATATACCTACTTAATAAACTAATGTTACTAATATTAACTACTAATATAACTAATAGTAGCTAATGTTACTAATGTTTCAACAGTAAATATATTATAAATTCTTAAAAATATGCATGGCTTAAGTTTGTAATTATCTGCGCTTGTCAATACTTAATTTAAAGTATAGTTTTGGTACATAATTGATTGTACTACGATAATCATCAACGTGTTTTTTTAAAGACGCAACAGTTTAGTAATAAACCCAAGTGCAAATTATACTTAAAATTCTCTAATGATATGTTGCAAATAATGAATTTATAATTAAAGGCTACGCCGATGCGCGAAGGTTCGAAATTCATTAATAAAAGTATTCAAAGTGAAAGTATGTGATTTACCTCCATGGAGTCGTGGTAGCGCCTACTTTTCTAGGGTTACTTACTAATTTAATAAAACCTTCAGGTTCAGGCAACATGAAAAGATCAAAGATCTTACCTTCTTTATAGGTACCTACTTACATATCGACTGTTGGGTAGTAAAGTAAAATTATAATACACTAGCTGTTACCCGCAGCTTCGCATGCGAATATTATGTTTTACCTTATTTGTTGTTGAAAAGTTTTCTAACAGGGGTTTCACCCCTTAGGGGATGAATTTCCAAAAAATCCGATAGCCTATGTTACTCAGGAATAATGTAGCATTCTAATGGTGAAAGAATTTGCAAAATCGGTTCAGTAGTTTTTGAGTTTATTCGTTGCAAACATACAAAAATACAAAGGTTTCCTCTTTATAATATTAGTATAGATATAGATAAACCAGTTTTCATAAAATTCGGCACAGTGCCTTATCAGCATTAATTACAGTTCATGACAGTGGGAATGACGGCCGTAAGTAATTATAAATCAGATCATAATTGAAATATAGGAGGATTGCAACTCTTCTATAGATGTCTGTAGCATCATTATTCAACGGATAGTAGGGGAAGGGGGGGCATAACGGGGACGTTAAGGGAAATAGCCAATAACAGAATAAACAAAATATATTAAGTACCTAATTATTATAATCATAGCACTTTGGTTACATATTAGGGTTATCATTTGGCATAGAATTTGGCGAAGTAACTAATCAATTATTGCTTAAATTTTAATTTTACGAAACCCTCATGAAAACCCCATTGTGCCCCGTGGTAGGGGCAGTATGGGGTACCTGGTTATTTTATTCACAATATGTGCAGATGTGAATTTCTTCTGGGTTCTCGTCGTCAATACCAGCACAGGCTGTATGACACCATCGTCTGTACAGCTGGCAGGCCACCCAAACCTCGGCAGACTTTAAATATGTATGTTTCTCATCAAGGCAATACAGGCATAAAGTATCCTCGTCTACGTTTTGTACAATGTATCTATTGCCTCTCGAACTTTTCTTTTTGTACGTTCGTACCATATTTAATACCTAAAACAAAATTAAAATTCCAATATCAAACATTCACATCATTCCTTTAGGCCACCATACATAATAGGGGTACCCCGTCATGCCCCCACTGGTAATATTATGTGAAATAATTGACAAAAAAAACAAATCTATAGTTAGAGTGATTTTGTTTAAAACATATCAATAAATAATATCTCTACAAAAACACAACAAATAAACAATAATAGTAATGAAAACACTTAGCTTTTTAAATGTGTTTCCGTATTCACTCAAAATTAGATGAAATCACTTCAAAAAATATTTATTTTCGTAAAAACCAAACGACTGCAGACTAGTCGCCGGTCACTGTCGGATTAAATACTGATACAAAATGGTCATTTATTAGTGAAAACAATAAACGTGTAGTGTGCATCGTTACTTGTTTTATTGGGTGACCCCGTCTTGCCCCGTGACCCCGTTTTGCCCCCCCTTCCCTTAGTATAATTTGGTTTTGGCAAGCAAGCCATGGAGTGCGTAATTCGATTATTGCTGTTGAGGTTCAAATGCTTCGAGGCAAGCCTATCGCCAAAAATCATATAGATCACTGGATCTATGTGATAGGCACTGGCCTAGGCTGTCAGAACAAGGCAAGTCCAGTTGTGTCGTACAACCCAGGATCTCGGGATCTTTGGCCCGATGTTACAGAACACTCCATTCCATACGTATAATGTTTACCAATAAATAATATGAGTGCTAACAGCGGCAGAGTGATGATAGTAAATATACGTAAATGATAGTAAGCTGGGCTTTTCGGCTTGTATGGCTGTACCGCCACTGTATAGATTGTGACATTTGTGACCATAAGTATGTAATGTTTTGTCACACTAATTAATAGGTAGCATTTCAGTTAAACTATAGCTCATGGGATAAACGTGAATACGTCATGTAAAATTTTAATAAATATTGAAACCTCCGATAGGACAAACTCTTAACTGAAATAGAGTAAGTCCCCCATATTGTGCCCCACTTTATTCTATTACAGAAATACCTATTGTCTGACTTATTTTACATGTCTTCACATCTGAAAAACTATTCATTATATTATACGGGTCCATATATTTATACGAACGCGTGTGGTGTTGTATCGGAATCTGACTTCCGGATTAGGCCGCTATATCTCAGATAATTACACACCTGTTCGATTCGCAGGTGATAGTGATGCATGGGTTATTAGACTTTATCTTTTATATCCTATAATATACGTAGGAATATTAAAATGATGTGGGTCAAACAACAACTTCTTTGGCCATAATATGTAGGTACCTACATGTTATGGCCAAAGAAGTTGTTGTTCCTCATACCTATGAGGAATCTACCTACATTAAGGACCAATATAATTAAGAACCAATAAGACCTAGATACAAGAATTAGTATTCAGAACACTAGTTAAGTTGTACCTACTCAATCTCAATTCAAGTTATGTTTTATACACATTTGTAATTTACGCCACAGAAAGTTAGGCAAGATTATCAATTTCCTAGTAAAAACACTGATATGATATGAGTTTCAAATTACTGTCATTGACATTTTAGTTGTAAGCGGGTGGTCTTTGATGTAATGTAAGATTCCCTAAGTATTAATTTAATGACTGAATATTGTACGTGCTCCAATATGGTGGAGGGAAGAGGTTACTTATTTCGTTTTGATAACATTAGTTAAGAAACACAGTGCAAGTTGAATCTCTACAAAAGGCAGACATAACATTATTTACTCTGATTTTACTACCTACTTTAAACCTAACTTAGGTAAAATTTATTCTAATATCGCACCTTCAGTGGAAAAAAGGCATAACATGAAAATGGTAGTCAAAGGACATTATGATTTCTTCCACAAAACCGTCAAGATTAATGATAAAAATTTGAAAAAAATGAGCATTTGCAGTTTTTGTCCCTCTTTTCAATCATATTAACTGAAATTCAACGTAAGACGACTTATGCTTTTTTTACACTGAGGGTGCGATAAAGGTATAAAGCGGAAAAGTTTGTTTGGTTGGTTGAACACGCTAATCTCAGGAGGATATAATAATTGAGAGTAAAAAAATAACTTAATCAGAACTGAATTAAAAAAATGGTAATAGGTGGTCTAGTCACTAATTAGCGATCTTTCACAGACAACATATTAGGGAATGTGGTTTTTCACATAACAAATTAAAAGAATTCGCAACACTATGTCAACAGTGTTTTGCTTAGCTGTCATATTAATTAGTACCATTTAACTTAGTAGTATTTCAAACAGTGATAATGTAGTAGAAATGGTGCGATAGTTGATTTGTGATCGAAATCTGGCTGGAAAGGGAAACACGATGTTTATTCAAATTAAACCTAGAGAACCGGCTATTTTAATTTTATTATTTTAGTATGTCATCAACGATGGCGGTAATCATTTGGGGAAATAGTATGTATAGTCCCGTTAGGAACAGTAGGTAGCCCATAAATAATTTTTTGTATACGAATTAATAAAAAATGTTAATTACCGTGTCAAACATTAAATGTGGTATTGACAAGGTCGGCTGTGTTTTAGACGGTAATATTTTATAAGGGTAGGGCAATAAGGTGTAGAATCGTTTGAAGCATTTAATTCCTATTTCCTGGTCTCGTGAAAGTTATACTGGTTTTTTACGAATACTGGGTTATTTATGTTTTATTGGTTTCTAAGGTTCGATTAATAGATTGATACTTTAAGGTTCATTCAGGTGTATCTGTCCATATGTCATACCATACCAGCACAATTTTCCCCGAATATCAATTATGTTGACGGAAATGAAAATGAAAATAATGAAAATTGAATATTCTAACTAATATGTTCCAAAAAAGTACTGACTCTATAATTTTTAAAGAAATTAAAAATTAGACCCTCTTTTTTGTTTCTTATAAAATTATTTTTCTACACAGTTTATTTAATATTTTGACATAGACATAGAGAGCCATATTAACATAGCAAAATTTTCAGAATACCTTCAGTGGAACTCAAAACGTCAATGTATTTAAACAATTAAAGGAATAAAAAATAAAAAAAAACTGGCTAAGATTGACCGGCGCGTGTCAGGCCACGCGCAATGTAGAGTTCCGTATTTACGGAACACACATTACATTTGTAAGTTGATCAACAATTAATCACTTATTTTAACATAGCCGTGATAGTTTTCTTCTTACATTCATCATAATCAGGCGGTGTCCGTGGTCTACCTGCTTAGTCCACCTGGGTGGACCACGGACAATTTTTCTTGCCGGTGGACTATGCTACGGCCGTAATTTTTTTCACTTGCCCGACATCTATCATTTACTACTTACATAGGTGGCAAGGGGGGACACTTGACTCTAACTAAACAGAACTTTAAAGCTGAGTGTGTCGCAGACAAACCCCGGAATCGAAAAATTGCATCCCCATAATATTTTTGAAAGACCTTTTCAAAGATTAGGTCTCAGTAAAAAAATACATCCCCACTTTACCCCTTTACATATTTTTACTTTATTCCCTTGAAAACATTTTTTTAAGATTTTATTCCACGACTGAGTAGTTTTATTATTTATGTTAGTATGCATGCCAAATTGTTCAATATTTCTATCATTAATAATGATTCTTATTATTGCTCTTTTTTATAAGTACATATCTGTACTTATTTGCATGCGTCATGAAAACTGTAACGGTGGTTTTTCATCGAATGCACGAAAAATCTTATAGAAGCTATTTCCTACTTTCTTTCTTGTTTTCTGTTCTCTCTTGGTTGGCAACGTATCTGTGATGTCTTTGGTTTTTTCAACGTCCATTTACGGTATAGTAGTAGTCATCAGGTGGCTTTACTTTACACAAAAAAACTTTGATACTTAAATATGTATCATCGCAAAATATTTAATCTACAAAGACATGTTTTCTATGACATCAATTTAAATTTTAAACCATTAGGTGAGTATAAATTACGTATCGACTGAAGTAACGTTGCAAGAAACTTGAATTTCGAAATACTTCGTTAGTATCTTAGTTATTAATAGTGGTATAACTTATGAGCCGCATCTCACAGTGTGAGTCCAATTTTTGCAGTGGGAAAGGGCATAACTTAAATCTAAAAATTGTGTCAATCATGCGACCTGGTTTTAAGTTGTTATTAGGAACTGATACGACAACATACCTCTGAGGACCGAGTGATGGGACACCAGACTCACAATCATGGAGGCTGCATTTCTTACCCGACCACCGCGCCGAGAAGAGAGAATGAAACCACAATCGCGCGGTTCCGTTTAAACGTGACTCTGACAACAGTGAGAAATGTTTTGCCGCCTTTTTGCGATATTTTGATTTTATCTGTGTTGTGTTCGTGATTACTTGAATTGTGATATTGTTTTTTTTTAATTTGACACACATTATATTGACTTAGTTAATGTGCCTCGGACATTGGACTTATTTATAATATGCCATAATTTATTGGTGAGTTTTTGTTTATTATAATTTGCCTTAAAACTGTACCAGTCTTTTCACTCTTTAATTCGATATTTCCATACATGTTTGCACTAATATTTCCATATCCAAAGTAGACTAAGAGTAACTAACAGATTTAATTAGGGGAGGCCTATGTCCAGCAGTGGACCTCCAAGGGCTGATGGATGGGATGGATCCAAAGTAGAAGATGATGATGATGATGTTTGTGTAATCAGAAGATAGATATTGCTATTTTATAATTATAATAGCAAACACTCACTGTTAATGTATGCTAATGAAATGTATCATAATGATTTTGTTATTATTTATAGTCAATATAGTTATTTAAACATTTTGACTCTACGAAAGTATAGTCTGAATATATTCCCCGAGTGTCATCAAGGTTATTTAAGAAGAAATTATGATGCCTATAGTTTTTAAAATCTTAAAATAGTCACGAAATGGCGAGTAACATTTGAATAAAAAGTGGCGAAATATTTAAATGAATTCTTTAACTATATTACCTACATGTAAATGTTCATTCATGACACTAAAAATTCACCGTTAGCAAATGTCTTTACAGATAAACGCATTAGAATATTCAAGAAAGATGCAAAAGAGAAACAAGATATTGAAATGTCTCCACTTAGTTGCAAAATCCTACGATTTCTGCATGTAAAATTATATTTTTGCATATCGTTAACCTATGAATATTGTTTTATAAGATTGAAAATTTCTTATTGGTTTTGAGTCTACGTACTTACATGAAAAATACTTATTAAATAAAGAAATCCTTGGGTTGTAATATATTAGAATCTATTAATATTTAAATCTATTAAAACAATATATTAGAATAAAGTTATCTCTTAATAACAGATTTAATTTGACATTTATTTGAAAAGGCTGAATTACCTAGTTGGTTGAACAGATAATTTCGCACCTTTAATAGCATTACGCGGCAAGTTTAATGACCAAAAAGTTACTAACAATAAATCAAATGATTTATTATGATGATTGATGACACAAACGGTTGAAGGTATAAATACACGTATTTTGTTATGCATAAATACAGTTAATAGTAATGTTACTCAGAGTCTCAGAAGATATTTATCTAAATATTTTGTCAAAAGACGACTGATAAATTGTAATAAACTATTTCAGTTCATTTCATAAATTAGTTGAAATCTGGTCGATCTTTATATACCTATGCCTTGCATTTGGGTCTATTGAAATGTCCCCTCTAAGGTTATGGAGCTTAGCCACTTAGCTGCAATAAATGCAGTTTTCTTTCAACACTTTATCTGTTGCCCGCAGTTTCGCTTACGCTTAAGTAGAACTTTCAAAATCAAAACAGTAAAAGTAAAACGGCTATGAAGTGATAAAAGTTTTATCAAATCTCCATAAAGAATTTCCATTATTTTAACTACTAAGATAATATAAAATCTCTGTAAATCCATACATAACACAAATGTATCAACATTTAAAATAACTACATACCTATCTATGAAGTCATACAATACGTATTCCCACGGCGTGAAATGAGGTCAATAATCTAGTGGTCTTTCGGGTATTTATGTTTTTGAGTTTCTTTTATATACTTAACTTTGACGCAGGGTAATTTAAAAAGATACTGCAATTATCGCATATTACTTTAAAAACTTGCTAAAATTCTTGCTAAACTTGCTAAAAATGCTGATTCTAAAAAGGCAATACAGGCTTCTTTAAAGGTTAATTTTGGTGTCAAAGGGGTTATATGAAGCAAAAGTGATTTACCGTTTACTGCCATGGCCTAATTATTTTAAATGTTTATTTGCTAAAAACGTTCAGTCAAAATGTCTAATAAATGTAAATGTAAAAATATATAATAAAAGTATGTACAACAATTATTAACATAATTTTAATCAGTGACAATAATTAACAAATAGGTATTATGTTACGGCAAACTAATAGACAATCCATCTTACGGTAAATCATCGTCACTCACAAACATCACATCTCACTGGTTTTAAAAATGTAGAACAGTATTACTGTTATTTATTATTACCATTGTTAATTTTTGAATTATTTGTTACCTCTCAATTGATCTTACCTACAATTCGATGATCAGATTATTACGTATCAACTCTCCCTGCCGTTTAATGCCGTTGTCTACTGCTGCCGTGCTATCGCTTCCCTCAGCTCGGTCCTGACCAAGGACCCTGACTAACTACTAGTTTCAAAAGACCCTATACTTACTTAACTAAGGCGTTCTTGGAAATGACAGCGATCTCTTTCAAACCAGACAACCTTGAAACGGAAAAACCGGTAAAATGGTAAGAAAAACGGAAAAACGGTAAGAAAAAGAAAGATAGAAAGTGTACGAGAAAGATTAAAATATGTTCGTGGAAGTATGAGGTAGGTACTATGGCTTTGTGTGTTAAGGGATGTGTGTCGTTTACCAAGAAAAAAGTTCATTGTTATCGTTATTAAAAATATGTGACACGTATTTAGCGAAGTTTTCACACTTGGTTCTCACGTACATTAATAAAATATAGCTTCTGCTTACCGTTGTAACGATGTGTAAATAGCTCTTTCTTCTGGTTACCATCGTAATTAAAATAAGTTACGTTAACAAAAATATTAAAAGTTATTGATTTGTATAATATATACTTAGTGAACGAACGAATAGCACCACCTTATGGAGGCCATACACGATCAAGTGTATTTGACAAGTTTGCAGTTTGACTTGTCTTTTGCAGTTTTACTTGACGTGGCATCTAGTGTGCATGAGATAGCTATATGGCCAGACAGCTATACCGAGGCCATACATCGTCAAGTTTACAAGTCCGCTGCAAACTTGACAAGTATACTTGATCTTGTATGGCCTCCATTATGGTATAAAGCGGTCACAGCCTCCCCTGAGATTATTAAATAAATATAAAACGCTACACCCTCATAGTCTACACTAGGATTTCAAACCGAGAACAATAATTCAACTCATCATTCTAATTTTCGCCTCGCTGGAATCGAACCCTGAACCCTTGACACGACGATCCGGCATTTCTATAAATATGTATTATAGTACCTTGTCTAAATTCAACGATATTACCCGCACAACACACAGAACAACATTATGTCAAGGAAATATTAATTAACAATTATTCTTTATGTGGTTGAATTTTTTAATCGAGAGGATCAGAATCAGAATATATTAATGTTTAATGTAAATAGATGTACGTAGCACAAAACACCGCCCGTTAAAACATTGTATTCACTAATGACCATATTCACTGACTGATGGAGAAATCAATCATTTTACTAAGAGAGAATATTCATTAATGTCTGCTAGATCATTCTGGTTTATTGAGTATCATTTACTTGTAGTTTTTCCTTTTATACATCGTATCATTCGTATTCATCTCCTTTTTTACCTACATCGTATCGACTAGCAATGTAGCACACAGACACAATCATGAGATATACAAATACCTTGAACATGGACTAAAGGTCTATTTCAAACTTTAATAATATTTGAATGATGAGTATGATGTTACTCTTAAGATAGAAAGAAGAAAGAAAGAAAGAAAAATATTATTTACGACTCCAGCACAGATTTAAATAACTTAACCAAATACAAGATGAAAATTTAAGAGCAGTACATAACAAAATACATAAATTAATCAAAAAAAGGGAAAAAAAGAAAAAATAAACTTAGATTAATTGTTTTTACCCACCACCATATATACTAAACTAGGAAATCTGTGCTGCAGTAGGTATAAAGTCGTAAAATGGACCGAACTAAGCGAAATGATTTTCAGTTCGGACGATACAGGAGTCTGTAGCTCGGCCAACTGCACAGCTCGAGTTTAATTATTTATTGGCCCAGTTTTACTGTGTCTATGTCCCAAAGTTTTAAGTTGTCGCCCGCGCCTCTATGTATTTCAAATACATTTAAAAATTTAAAAAAGAACCACCTGCCATCAAAAAAGCTATCATTATATACATTTTTGAAATCCTCATGTTGAGCTCTTTAATTTGATACCCCTATTGCATTATTCCATAAATTTTATTTTTTGATACTTCAAATAATGGCCTCGCACAGTCATTATTTCACTTATCTAAGAACACTTAGGTTATCAAGACGAACCCAACGATCGCTTAATTATGCAAATCTGTACAGCGGTTTAGAAGATATGAGGCAATAAAAAAATGCATACATACCTACATACATACAAGATACGCGGGAAAACATTACCCTTCATGGCAGTCGGGTAAAAATTAGCCAGCCATCATTTTGCAACAACTACGGGTAAAGTTTCATAACAGTACCTAGTTCCAGCGCTCCTTACCAATTTCGTTAGACGTGATGGTTTTTACTGGAACATTAATAGATGGTTCCCATGGGAATTTCTTCAGTTATAATTCTCCAATCATAACTGTAACATCATTGTTATAATTTAATTGATAGGAAAGATACTCACCTCAAAAGTGTCGTTTTATCATTTCGTTAGAAGTTTGATATTAATAAATTGATTAATCTATGATATTATATGAATTTTAATAATTATTAGTTAATAAAAGTTATTGCTTAATAATCGTCTAATTGAATAAAATTTCATTATGACGAAATGGTTATAAATTGGGTGTCGTTGACATTATTAATAGCTCGACCTATCAATATAAGTGTTCAGTTCAGTTCTATTGAAAATTAATAATATGAAATACTGTGATATTTCCAGTTTTATGCATAAAAATATTTAAATGTATTATGCAGATATGCGAAACGTTTTCTTGCAATGGTTGGGAATTTATTGAAATTGCTACGAAATTGACAGTTCAACGAACTGATGCTATACAGATTGAATAGAGCACACACAGATTAAATAGCAAGTCATTAACTGATACATCTTCAAACATTAGTTATTTCAATTAATTTGATCCTCAAATGTTGTTTTTACAAATTATATATTGCTTTTACAAAACCTGACTCGACTCTAAAAAACTTTTATAACAATACCGTTATGTTAGTAAGCTATGTCACCGTTTTGCTGTTTTGATATCTGCCAAATTTAAATTTGAAATTTGAAGTGGTGTAGCAAGTTAATGATAAACATTGCTTTATTAAAAAAAAATATTAAAACAATGTTTTGTATTAGGTACATCTACTACTCGTAGTTAAATTGATTAAAGATGTAAAATAATAAATTAGAATTAGGAATATACCTATGTACCTGAAGAAAGAAAAAACCACTGTTACATTTGTTTGCTCCCTAAGTATTTATTTATCAGCTTATTGTTTTTTATGTTTCTTCTTTATTTATATTACCCAATATAATAATTAATTGATCAGGATTTTTTATTTTATTTTCTTTCTTTTTCTTCTTTCTTTTTCGGTCGGTAAAACATCAGTGATGCTTTTGGTGTCACTGATATCCACGGGCAATGATAGCTACTTACCATCAGGTGGATCGTCAGCACGTTTGTCGGTTTACCATAATACATAATTATGTGTATAGGAAATTCTTTAAGCTTCGAGTCCACGCTAGCCAATTGCAAGTAGAATTAAAAGACGAGCTAAATGCTAAATATTATAACAATAAAAGCGAGAATGTAACAATATTTCAGTCGTACTATCAATTCTAAACAATACAGTTTTTTAGCACGATGTATTACATTACAGGGGTTGCATAAAAACGCAATAGTGCACAGATCGTAAGAGCTGTCGAGTAAACTTGACTGACAGACCGGAAAGTGAATAGTTTTTGATTGACTTGTTAACTTGTCTGTTACGGCTCCCACTTCGTAAGACCTGCTACCATATTCTGTACCTTAGGCAAGATGTAATACCACACTGACCAATCTAGAAACGCGTGAAAGAATAATTCGTAATCAAGAGTTAAAATTAAGTGAGCATGAGGCGTAGAAGTTGTAGTTACTAGAAGCTGTGGTAGAAGCTTGGTGTCCTGAACCGGGCTAAGCAGTACTTCACTGCGAGGCACCTACTTATGCGATATAATGCTCAAGTCAGGCCCCACATGGAGAACTGCTTCCACCTGTGGGCTTGGGCGCCGCAATACCAGCTTAACTCATTTGACACCATACGTGGTCCGAGTTGTCAACGACCCACGAGTCATTCACAGGTTAGAACATCTGAGCTTCTAAAAGATATCAGTTCTCTCTGTGTGTCCTTTCCATCATTGCACCATTTGCCGACGATTGAAGTTTCATCGACAAAGATTTGATACGTGGAGAACCCACGAATCCACGACTACGATTCCGTCTTGCCTGTCACCTTTGAGAATTCTATTATCCCGTACAAATCTAGCGTTAAAGATCTTGGACTGCATGTGGACACAACACTCAGCTGGTCTGTACAGGTCATGGAGGTTAGCCGATCAGTTTTCTGCAGGTTGCGCACCTTAAATCGGTTCCGGAATTTTCTTCCAACTCAGGTCAAGATAACTCTAGTGAAGTCCCTTATCTTACCCATTATTGATTATGCTGATGTGTGCTGCTCCGATATCAGTATGGACCTACTCAATAAGCTGGATCGTCTCGTAAATAATGCTATTCGTTTTATCTTCTGTCTACGTAAATTTCATCATATTTCCTCCTATCGCCGCCAACTTGAATGGCTCCCTATTCGTGAACGTAGACAGGTACGATTACTTTCCACCTTGTTTAACATTCTTTTTGAACAAACATCGTATCGTTATCGTATATATATAATTATATAACTCATAATTATGTACTTACCATTTAATACCGCCATCGCTGTTTTCCGATTCGCCCAAAGGTTGGCTGGTAGAGAATGCTCTTAGCATTAAGCTCGCCTTTTATACCATCATTTTTAGGTATAATAAAGATTAAATAAATAAATAAATAAATAAACCCCTACGGCGATCCAATTCTCACGATCTTTTTTGCCACGTACATACTTACAAGCTGTGGAATGAGCTTTCTACTGAGGTATTCCCGGAGCGCTATGACATGGGGTTCTTCAAAAAAGGTGTAAAAAGAGTTCTTCAGGGCCGGCGATGCATTGGCGACTCCTCTAGTATTGCTTATGTCCATAGGCGACGGTGACCACTAACCATCTGGTGGCCCATCTTATTTTACATAAATAAATTAATGCTTGACCATAATCCCACCTGATGGTAAGTGGAGATGTAGTCTAAGGTGGTGAGCACATTAAATTAGTAAAAGATTTATTTAATTCACACTTTCTTTTTGTCTGCTTTTACATCAGCCCCTCAGGCTATAAAAAATTATGAATAATTATGGATTCCTATTTTTAACCCCCGACGAAAATGAGGGGTGCTATAAGTTTGACGTGTCTTTGTATCTGTGTGTTTGTGTATCTGTGTATCTGTATGTCTGTGTGTCTGTGGCATCGTAGCTCCCAAATGAAAGAACCGATTTTTGATCTAGTTTTTTTTGTATGAAAGGTGACATATTGGAGAGTGTTCTTAGCTATGTTTACTGTAAATAAATCTGTCGTTTTTTTTTAAACTTTAATTTAAAATTATTATGATGTGATTTATGACGATTTTTTAATTTTTGACGATTTGTGAATGTGTGCATATTATGTCCTATGCGTCCTGTTAAAATAAGAATTCATCCACGTGTGAAAGACTGAAAATTACTCGAGTTCAATAACCCATAAGCCAATCCCATTTTAAAATACATGATAGATATCAGAATCCAACGTCTAGTATAGAATCTGTCTTGCTCAGATAAGAAACACATAATTTAGTGTTCTGCGCCGTTTGAACGCTTTGTTATTAATCGAAAGTAATTTTTTACGAAGCGGATGTTTCTTTTTCTTGTTTCATGTAATATTAAGACTGATCTTAAATCATGTGCATAAATTATTATTGTAGTATCTATTGACTATTTTTAGAATGATTACCTACTTTGTGCCCGCTTGGATTTTTTGTGTCGATTTAACACGGAGAGTCCTGAATGGATTTTGGTAATATTTTCTAAGATGTTAGTGGTGTGGTTTTTTACCCGATTGTGCCAGAACGAGCGTTGTTTTTCGAGTGTATGCATGTACTTATGTATGTTCTTTGGCAGGCTCTGTAGCCTAAACGGCTTGATCAATTTCAGCTTGAGAGGTGCCGTTAGATTTGCCTCAATTGTGAGAGTGACATATGTGTATCAAAATTGAAAAAATTAAAATGGCCGACTTTTTCCGCAATATAGTGTCTCCAAAAAATTTTTTATATAGCTACACACTCACAACCCTACACTAAGATTCCCTGGGTCATGTCAACATATAGAATGTAGCCTATGACGCCTCCATAGGCGTTGAGTATCGTACATTATACTTCGATGGACGTGTACGGTACTGTACCTTAGTATATTACTTGATTGGGTACTGTCATCACTCATTAAAGATCAATCATTACAGTAATATTACATCTGTAGCGGAAGACGCATTCCAAACAAGTTAATATTACGTAACTACTAGGCTAATAATAAAGATAATTCTTCTCAGCGAATCAAAGGGTGAAATCACTCATCAATTTACTTATGAGCCAGTCTAATAATCCTGCTATAATGATACGCACCACAACACTAGGTAAGGTAATTGGAATATCCTAACGGGAAATAACTAACTAAGCAAGGGATTCGTACGAATTTCCTGAATTACCGAAATAAGTAATACCTTCATCAGTACTCTTAAGTATTTAATTCCAGTAGAAGTATTTTATGAAAATATTTATATCCGTGGAAGTTTCTTTGTTACATGTCTTTTTTTGAAAAACTGGCAGACGATCAGGTGGATGGATGGTAACTGGCTATCGTGCCTATTGATATCAGTAACACTATAAGCATCACCGATGCGTTGCCGACCAAGAAAAAGAAAAAGAAACCATGAGTCTCAACCTCCAGCCGGAAGACGCCAAGACACAGACTAGAGCTTTTCCGGTAAAGGTAAGCGATTGCTATCTAACGATAACAATTGGGACCTAGGACGGGAAGGGAGTGACATAGATATTTTACTATAATACTTCACTATTAGAGTACCTTTAATACTAGAGTACCTACATACATGCTTACTTTGTCATACCCAATTGTATGGGTGAGGTGAGGAAAATCTTTATTATCTACCCACGGTAGCGTGTCAAGCAAGTTCAAGTTGTTACATGAACAATCTGTAGATACTTTTGACCCTTTAACACGAAATCTGTTCCGGGATATAACCTTATCCGGTATGAATGTAATACCTTGTAGCCTGTAGCCTAGTTGGTAGCGACTCTGTAAGTGAAGCAAGGGGGTTCGGTTCCCGGCCGGGGCAGATAATATTTATTTGACAAACGAGTATTTGTACTCGAGTCATGGGTAGTGATGTCTAATTTCTGTTGTCCTTGCAACTACAAACCTATTGCAGGGTATGGGTGTGGCGTTTATTTATTAATTTATTATTATAGAAAACGTAAAATAATGTACGATGGTATAATATTTTCAAGGATTATCACAATTTTAATTAAATACACAATAATGGAGTCAAGAAAGCAAAGCTTTACAATGTTTCTCGACTTGAAGCAGTAATGATCAATATTATTCAAATCCAAATGTCTTCGGACCGGTATTTGTGATTTATAGAAGATTTTTCGTTTCTGAATTAGTAATAAGTTAAAACTGTATTTGATACTCTCTAATTTCTTGTTTAGGGGCTTTTATTACTGAGAACTTGTGAGATTTGCCGATATGAAAGATAAGCTTAGAATTCGGCCATTAGTGAAGCATAAATAAACTTCGTAATAAGAATACTAAGGTATTTATGGACATGAAATAACCTGAATTACAGATTGTAAATTATAAATGTTGGAATTTTTCTCACTTTAATTTTTGTCATTTTACGCAACCAGAATCAACATTCATAGATTAACCCACATTTTGGGACTTCAGAGGCTTTTGCTTTACAAACTAAATTATTGAGTATAATAAAAAAATAATAATGAAAAAATACCTTAAGGAGGCAGCTGATTCTATCGCATCATTCGACTTGAACTCAAGAATGGATAGATCTACAATGACTACAACAATGATTATATAGGTATAATAATCTAAAATTTTAACAAAAAAAAACTGACTTCAAATGAAGTAGGTACATCCTTTCCAATAACAAGAAAAAAGAATCATCGAAATCGGCTGGCGTGATATTGAGTTATTCGTCCAAGATTCGTCCATTTGTCACGCACATACTTAATGAAAATTTAAGACTTACATTGTTTTCTCATGGATGCCATTATCATATTATTATCATATATTAAAATTTAAGTGGGACCACACGACAAAATCAATTGGTTCACCCAGTCGAAAGTTCTGAGGTAACAAACATAAAAAATACAGACGAGTTGAGAACCTCCTCCTTTTCTTGAAGTCGGTTAAAAAGAGGTCTATAACCCTAGATTATAGCCGTGAATTTGTCCTAGTTGACTCTGCCCTATTCCGCATACTAAAATGTTTAATATTGTAATTATGTTAACAACCTAACATTGTTTTAGTAGGCTATCCGTCGCCTAGATAGATCACGGTGTACAATGAAGAAACTTAAATAAATTATACAGTATCGCACTCTGCGATCTACCTACCGGGTCTTCTATTAGCCCACGGCCATTCATGATCTGTTTTATCGGATATTATTTTGCGAATTTTCTCCCAGATTATGGTACTTTGTATCTTTGCTTACAAAAGCTATAATAACTTGCATTTTTTCCGCTAGAGATATATTTATGTGACGGATAAAATGTGTAGATTTTAGTTGTTTGTGATGGTACATTTTTGTTGACAGACAATTTAGAGCGGGGATACCCCTGCACATCACACTGTATGGAAAAACAGCTTTTCCTTACTAGCGCTCCACCCGCGACTGTTTGCGTTTTTTGCGGATAAGTTCCCTATTTTTTATTTCAGTTCGTAGTCTACATGTGCGCTAAATTTCTTGAATTTTCATGAGGAATTTTCCGCAG
Organism: Thymelicus lineola; assembly: GCA_963932265.1. Classification (NCBI taxonomy): domain Eukaryota; kingdom Metazoa; phylum Arthropoda; class Insecta; order Lepidoptera; family Hesperiidae; genus Thymelicus; species Thymelicus lineola. The sequence continues at coordinate 7,100,885 of OZ010700.1, read as the reverse complement.
TTTCACATACGAAAATTATGTTTTAACTTATTTGTACTTCTTGCAGATTTTGTTTTAAAACGGTGAATTTATATTGAAGTAGGTAAATTTAGGAATTTATATACTGAAAACCACTATACAATCACAAAGGATTTCTCCGGGAGCGGGTTTTGAAAAATAAACAATATTCACATTAATTTGTATTTTTTTCTTTTGCATTTGTTGCAAATTTTTCCATACATAAATCCATGCACACATAAATGAATTCTATTCTATTCTATACAAACTTTCATCGTGTTTCCAGGGAAACCTTATAATTTTCCGAGATGAAAAGTTTTCTAAAATATGACCAGGAGTAAAAGTAACAACTCTACCAATTTTCATCGATATCCGTTCAATGGTTTTCATGTGATACCAACAAACGATACGACAAACAGACAGACAAACACTTTGAGTTTTATTATATCATAGATTTCTTCCGGTCTTACATTAAAGTAACAGAAAATATATTTTTTGGTCCATGGATTTTAGTAGACATTATACGTCTCGAAGTGTCGTTACAAATAATAAGTAGGTAATACAGAGAAACCAAACATGAAGGTCCATTATCCGTCGTTCCACTATTGGTAATGATGACAACCATTACAAGATGGTCGCTTGCGTTGGTTATTGACCAGCCACCCGTGACAATTATATAGGGTGTTCCAAAAATTACAATTTGATCTTGCCTCCATTTGCATGCTAGTATTGGCGACAAAAAAAGCAGATTCACTGTGGTAGTTCAGGGTTAGCAAAAATGGAAAAGTTACATCCACACACTTTGTAAAATATTTTAAGCATAACGAAAATTTTGTGTTCGCTTGTTTCGGTCACAACTCACAATTCATAAAATTCAAAATTCAAGGTGTTCAAATTCAAGATGTCCCAAAAATTACGATTTGATCCTGCCTCCATTGGCATTCTGGTATTGGCGGCAAAAAAAGCAGTTAAACTGCTGGTAGTTCATGGTTAGAAAAAATGTAAAAGTTGCCACCACAGTAAGTAGTAACCACACACTTTGTAAAATATTTTAAGCATAATGAAAATTTTGTGTTCGCTTATTTCGGTCACAACTCACAATACTGTAGGAATACTGATTGGATATTAGGTTGGTCGAGCATTAATTGTTATGGATGGATGCCCTTATACCCCTATTTTGATATGCCATATTTAAACATATTTTATGTAAAACGTATATCGCACCCTCTATGGAAAAAAAGCATAAGTCAATTTTAGTTATTAATATGATTGGAAAGAGGGACAAAAGCATATACTCAATTTTTTTTAAATTTTTATCATTAATGTTGACGGTTTTGTGCAAGAAATCGTAATGTAAATTCCCAAAGGAATTTACCGTCAAAATTGCTTACTGATATTTTAACAGTCTTTTTGCTCTCCTGTTAATTTTCAATTTTCATCTTATGCCTTTTTTCCACTGAAGGTGCGATATGCTTTTATGTATAGTTTATGAATACATAAAGGTATCAGAATTCATAACAGTGTGCCGTTATTTATCTCTCAACGCAAATCCGGTCATTTATAATAATTGTAGTGAAGGCATTTCACGGACTGATTTAGTACGTGATATCTATGTATGCTTCAGATCATTGTGGTTTGCTAGATATGTATCAGTTTTAAAATTTTAATGCTTCTTATTAATTAGCAAGTACTTGCGTATTCATTAAATGACTTGAGTTAAAGCCTATGTAGGTATATGAAGTAAGTAATTCGGGTCGTTGAAATGTGTACACATATTCAATTGGATAAGCAATATCATAATACAGAGATGGACTTATTTTATTATTGGCGATAGCTATTGAGATCAACCACTTAGCACCCTGCTACTAACCTATTAAAACCAAACATTTAATATGCAAAATTAAGTAGGTATTACTCATGTATTACACGATATTTTTTATAATAAACTTCCTATAATTGCATTAATTTTCAATTTTTTTTATTCTCTTAAGTAGTTACAGTAATTCGATCTCTTCGTTTATTTAAAACCTTTACTACTTGATAAAATTTATTTTAGTCATAATAATAATTTTATAACAATGGTTATCAGTCCTATCTATCTACTTGGTGGCACAATGCACCTTCATCGATAATTTGTCGGCGTGTATCAATTTAGATAGGTAAATTATTTTTTTTCGAATAAAATGACGGAAACTTTATTAACGTTACCCAATAGCTTGCTTATGCTAAATAGCTTTTATCAATCTGTGTGTCACTCTTCACTAATCAGCGATTAAGTAGTATTATTTAACTTATGTGCCTCATGAATAATAATTATGTTCGAGCATTGCAGTAATTTAAATTTAATTAAAATATACGGTAAATAAAATACATTTTTTTAAATAATTGATCAAGTTTATGAAGGATTCGTGTATGTACCTAAATGTATTTAGGCAGTAATTTCCGCTTCAGGAGAAAATAGGGATTTTGTATAGCATCCCGTTTTACTGCTTTCGCGCCACACAGTAATTAACTTAAATCGCTCCTTAGTACTGAATTTGTATGGTGATTCTTTACTAAGGAGCGATTTAAATAACCTTTAGTGACTCTGAGTTGGGGCGTTAGCCATTTTTCTTTTATTTTGTGTCACCTATTTATTATCAGTCAGTATTTATTATCCGAAGGCAGCAAAAATGTCCTATTCCGAAATACATTTAGTGTGAGTTCAATGAACCTTAACCTAATTTATTATAACTGACATAGAGCTAAAATTCCGGACATAGGTATTACTTGTCATTAGATAACTATCACAGAAAATGCAAATAGCCACGCAATCAAGAAAAATATAAATGACAGATAAATTCCAAATCATTTAATAAAACTTTCACCTAATGTTCAAGATGTTACGCTAAATTAATAAAGTATAGATTTCTTTGGCCCATTGAAACAAAGTTACGGCAGCAGTCAGAATAAATCAATAGGCCATTATAGATACATGACTTACATAACATGGCAGACCCTATCGAAATTTGTTTAAAAAGTATACTGACATTATGAATGGCTTGAATGACATGAAATTAAATATTTTGAAGTATATTATTAGCACTGTTGTTCATGCTGATATTTTGTCATATTTTGTATGTTCTATTGTTCGAATTAAATTGTTTGGTGTAATAATTTAAGTATGTAATTACGTTTTGATGTGAAACATCTATAGGTATAGGCGTTGGCTGTAAAATCAACTCATAAGTGATACGGTAAATGGCATGACCATGATTTATGTAAGGAAGCCCCATATAAAAATGTTTGACATTAAAACTTCGCTGCAAAAGTCTAATGCTACTTTTCATTCTTACATTCCAATGATATTGTATTATATGTATACTTTCCGTCCATATTTCATTATAGGTATTTATTAATTGTAAATTTCAATAACGGGCGTCCCGCGACGGCCTAATTTTTAAAATTATCATGTTTTTAAAATTATACATGAATTCATTGGATTTGAAAACAACTATGAAAGCGCAAAAAAAATCTTACTTATTGCTCGTCATGTTTTGTTATTTTTCTACGACATGTGCAATTTAAAATTTTATTTGAATATGTTGCGAGTATTTTCCATATTTTTGATGGTACTTTCATGACACTAACTCAATTTTTTTATCATTTTACTGTCGGAATTAAAGTAGTTGAAAAATTATTTCACATAAATATATTTTCACCTTAAATGCACGTTTGGTAAGGCAACCATAATATAATTTATTACGTGAGTTAAATTAGTTTAACGTTACACAACAACTTGCAGTCAACTAATCCGATTGGTAGTAAAAAAGGAGCTTAAGACAATTTTTCGCAGCTTATCCTGACGTGCACTTTACCTGCAACTGTAAAAGCTTAGCTACAAATTTATTTAAAACTAGCTGTTGCCCGCAGCTTGGCATACGGAAATTATGTTTTAAGTAATTTGTAGCTCTTGCAGAAAAAAATTAAAAAATGGTGAATTTATATTGAACTACTTTATATTCAGGGATTTGTATTCCGAGCCCTACGATACAATTAAAAGGATTCTTCCGGGAGCAAGTTTTGAAAAATTAACAATAAATATAGATCACATAAATTCATTTATTTTTCATGCAAAATTTTGAAAAACTGGAAAATACGTATTCCCTCAATTACGGCAAGGGATGCTTGTTTCAAATTTGAAGCAAATCGGTTAATGTTTGAAAAAAATCAATAAATTTTTTCATCCTGTTTCCCAGGGAAACCTATTAATTTTCCGGGATGAAAATTTTTCTAAAATGTGTCTCTGAGTATAAGTAACGACTTTGCCAAACATCGAAATTTGTTTAAGGGTTTTCATGTGATGCCCAGACAGACAGGCAATAATTCTAAAAAAATATCTTTGTGCTCTACACGTTATTGAAGTGCCCCTTATTCAAAATTTTGAAAAAATATTCAATGTACAAAAAATTCGCTCTTTGAGTTATTATAAGGCCGACCTTACACCTGTAAGTTTTACTTACGTAACTATTAACTTACGTAATTGACTTATGGTAAATTTTCAAATGTAAACACCCTTTGTGAGTAGCTTATCGTAATTTCTGACTACATAGGTAAGTTGGAAAAATACAAGTCTAAACGAGTTCGAGTTTGCTTACGGAAATGTCTCACAACTGCCAAATACTTTATCAAC